>ML780885.1:113612-158823 GCA_009831015.1 Picea engelmannii | reverse complement strand
TACTTCTGAAACATAAAATAAAAAAAATAAAATATATATATTTAAATCTCTTTACCTAAAATTAAAATTGAATCAAAGTAAAAAGTGACTCACCTCATTTCAGATGTCCAAATGCTCAACCCTTTGAAGAAGCCAAAAAATAATTTCTAAAGCCCACAGAGAAGTCCAGAGAAACTATAGAGATTATTCTGGGTAAAAAGGTAAAAACTACAAAGATTATTCCCGTTCAAAACCTTAGATATATAATCTTAGAAATAAAATATCTCCTAAAAAATAAATAAACAGATAAGTATTATTCTTGTTCAAAACCCTAGATATATAATCTTAGAAATTAAAATAGTATTTGCGTTGAAACCCTAGATATATAATCTTAATTTCAAAACCGCAGAGATCTACTATGCTCGTTCCAAACCGCAGAGAAATATTAATTTCAAAACCACAGAGAAGTAGTATTCCCGTTCAAAACCGCGGAGAAATATTATCAAAACCACAGAGAAGTAGTATTCCCGCTCAAAACCGCGGATAAATATTATTTCCATTCAAAACCGCAGAGAAATAATATATGAATCTAAGTAAAATAAACAATATTCTAAAGATATAGATCTTCAAAACAAATGTTTAATTATATCAACTGAAAATGAATTACTAAACCTGACTAAATAGTTAACACAGACTTATAATCCCAACAATAACTCATCTACATAATAATCACTGAAATAATGTGCCAAATAAAAAATGATTTTGATTTAATTGATTAGCAGTAATTAACTAAATCGATCTGTAATATCATCAACACATAATCCAGATAAAACTTTGATTTCAAAAATAAACAACTTGAATATCAGTAATAGTACCAAATATCGATTTCTTGTATTAATATTCAAAGTCATAAGATATTCAAAATAATGTATCAAAACATAAACTTGCACAACAGTGTATAAGCTTTGTTCTCTTTCCAAAAAAATGAAAACTCCTCTCTCTAATTGTTTTTCCTTCATTGTTTTATATTGAAGGAATTCAAAAATGGAAATTAACTTCCATAACCATAAACAATTATCTATTTAGAATGAGAAAATAAAAATAAAAAAATAATTTCCCAAACTAAATTAATTAAGTATACAAAAATAAAAACTACTAACTGTAAAATGTATGGAAACTAATTTTCTCATTTCTCTCATTTTCGAGGACATTCTTTTTACACCTGTAAAACAAAAGAAAAGAAAAAACAAAAATTAGAGTTGGTACATAATTTGAAATTCTGTAGCTACTCTTTTATTAACTAAAATGAATGAAAATGCAAACTAAACTAAAAATGATAAACTCATACCAATAACCAAAACATTTTATCATTGAGTGTCACTGGGAATGGTCTTGAAATTAGAATTAACGAAAATATTAACTCCTCACGAGTTAATGTTAATTTATTCTTTCTTTTTATCTTCTTTGAACCCTGAAACCTGTCTTCTTTGGCTATCGATCAAATCTTTATTCTCTGATCTAAGGAGTTGATTTTCTAATTCCAAATCAATTATATTAATCTGTAACACTAGAACCATTGAATAATGTTTTTCCTTCCAAAAGAAAACTCCAGATTGGGATCGGTTTCAGTTCTTTCCTTTTTTTTTTATTTAGAAATATTTTCAATTGGTTCTTATGAATAAGTGTGTTGTGGGGAAGAGACTTCCTAATTTGTAGCCAACTCTTCATCCTCAGCTTGGATAGGAGAACTATATTTCGAGGTTTTCCTAGACTTATTTTTGAACATTCTTGAAAATTTTCTTCCTTGTCTCTTGTTCATAAAATCGATAAGATTAATGGAATCATCATTTTTGTGGTAACAGGTAGGTCTCATTCAAATGAAAGCGATGAAACTATGGTTTTCTTGGAATATTCAGAAGAAGCCTGAGGTTCTTTAATGAAAAAACACAATTCTGGACTAAGGTTAAACTTGACAGTTTGATTTTGAGTAATCCTCGTGGTGTTTTTCTAAGGAGAACAAACATGAGGGTAAGGTAGAACAAAATATTCTACAGGATCTGGGGTTTCTTCCTGAGAAAAGTGAGACTATGAACTTGTGTCAGAATTAACCTAAAAGTGATTTATTTTCACAAACTTTTCCCAAGAATCACCATTCTGTTCTAATTGAAGTTCAATCAAAATTTTCATTAAACTGTGATGAAAGAGATTTCTTTCTGAACTGAGACTCTTTCTCTGACAGAAATGTGTCATATTAGACAGGATTTTAAGAAAGAACGTAGGCATGTTCAACTCATAATCCATGAAGACCATTAAAATCCGAAGTGATAAATAAAGAAAAGGTTATATCTTCCCTCACAGGTGATAAACCCCTTAATAACTACTAACAAAAAATGCCATTTTTCTTTAATTGAGGATATGGGAATACCTTTGTAATCGTACTTACATTCAGGAGAAGCCAGAATTTCAGACCAAGGAATATCCTTCACCCTTTTGGTTTTAGAATAGTATTCTCCTTTTAATGGAAATTTAGTAGCTCTGGCTATTATTTCTTCTTCTACATGTAATTCTATATCCCCAATTTTGGAGCGTTCACCATTGAAAGTTCATGCGAAATATTTGGTGACCTGCGCGTTATGAGCATTAAACATGCGCATAAAATAATCTTCCTGAGTTTCAATAAGATCGACAACATGTTCTACTTTGGAAATCATTCCCATATTGACAAAAACTTACCATGCTACAGTTTACAAAACCATCATAAATGAAAACTAACATACCCTCGCTTGCAAATGAATAAAAACAAAGTTTCAATTCTTGAAACAAAACCTTATTTCAAGGAAGAAACACCATAGGTAATAACTCATGAATATGGAGATGCAACTCAAAGCTATACGTGGATGTGAATCAATGCACTTCAGGAAAGGAGTATTGTTCATATGGAGGTTGAAAGGACCGTGATTTACTATTCCATTAACTTGATTTCTATTTATGATGATCAGATCAAGTCTAACGTACCACAACAAGATATTAAAAATATATTTATAAATCATGGATATCAAAGTTATGACAAGCTAAGTAGGATTTCATAGATTATGATCGATCATTGTTTAGAGCATTGGTTTTAAAATCGAAAAAAAAAAAAAAATATCTTTTCAAGTATTGTAGCTCTTTGAAATATATATAAATGAGAAGAAATCATAAGTAATATGTGAAATAAAAACATTTGAAATCCATATTTTAAATTAAAACCTTCATGTAATGAGAATCATACAAAACACAAAATCTCATTAATGATTGAATGAAACTCACAAAAGTTAGGAGTATGTCCAAAATTGTCAAAACTAAAAACATTATTTAAGTAGAATAAAATTTCATTTTTCAAGAACGAAGAAAGAAAGGTCCCAAATTTTATTTATAATACCAAATTTGGGAGGTTGTTTTCTTCTACAATAGGGTGATACGATGTACTCCTCTGATGATGAATTTGAATGTCCCTAGGGCCCAGTCAATGTTGCAATCGTCTTATCCAAGAAGTTCGTCCCCTGATCACTCAATAGACTGTGCGAGCATCCAAATAATGTAACTACATTCTCAAGTAGAAACCACACAACCATCTCCGTGGTGTAGTTTATGACTGGTGTTGCATCTTCCCATATGGTCAAATACTCTGTCACAATGATTATATACCTAGCTCATGATCTTCTCGTTGGTAGGTTTATCGGTCCAATGAAGTCTATTTTCCATTTATCAAACACCTGCAGTGTAGCCTGTGGGTGAAAAGGAATCTCATCCATTTTGGATGCCTTTCCCACACTTTGAAAAACATTGCATGCCTGACAACTATATTCTTTCGCATCCTTGTGAAATGTGGGCCACCAGAGCCCTACGCACAATATATTCTACATGGTCGCTTTACCTGCCTAGTGTCCTCCTGCAATTCCTTCGTGCACTTCTGAGAGTATCATTGTCCTTTCATAATCTAACACACATAATATTAATTTTCCATATGCATCTAAATTGTATAAGTTCCATAAAATTAGTTGGTAGTCTGTTGATTTAACCATAAACTATTTCTTCTGTGCAACTATCATTTCTGATGGGGCCATTTTTATACTGAAAAAATACACAATGTCTATGAAGTATTTGTCCACCATTTTAAGTAAATATAACTATGCATCTGACACAATGTCATATAGATTCCCCACATCTTCTTCTGATAGTGTGTGTGATAAGCGATATGGTCCTGCATTCAACTTCCCTGGTTTCATAACAACCTCGAAATCATATTCCTGGAACAACAACAACCATATGCATATTCTCCCCCCCCAACACTGGATTGTTCACTAAGTATCTTAGTGCAGAATGGTACATATACATATAATAATGAGAACCCAACAAATAATGTCTAAACCTTTTTAGCACATATACCATTTCCAATCCCTATCGTTATGTGGTAGTGTATTTTTTTTTGTTGTTG
Source organism: Picea engelmannii (assembly GCA_009831015.1). Lineage (NCBI taxonomy): Eukaryota > Viridiplantae > Streptophyta > Pinopsida > Pinales > Pinaceae > Picea > Picea engelmannii. The sequence goes on along the minus strand of ML780885.1, from coordinate 154,367 downwards.
ACAACTTCCTTCGTGTAAATGAAATTGGATGGTCAATGTATCCTTCTCCTGGATGAGATAATATTGTGCCTAAAGAAATGGATGACACATCCACATGAACAAGAAATTCCTTTGTCCAATATGGAAATATCAAAATTGGCACGATCACTAATTTCTGCTTCAATGTATCCAAACATTTCTGGTAGTCCTCATTCCACTGGAACTTCACTTATTTCTTCAACAAATTATCCATAGGTGTTTAAATCTATACATAACCTTTAATGAACTTCCTATAGTATCTTGTATGACCCAGGGTTTCTCTCAACTGTCTTACTGATGTGGGTGGTTGTAAGTCCAAAATGACTACAACCTTAGCAGGATCCACTAATAAACCCTACTTACATACCACATGGCCCAACAAAATTCCAAAAGGCACATAGAAAATACATTTCTTCGAATTCAGTGAAATGTGACATCATCTACACCTATCCAAAATTAACCTGAGTACTTCTATGTGATATTTCAATAGACTAAACACATCCAATCATCTAAGTAAACTTCAAGGAACTTATGAATAAATTCCTTAAAAGATGCGACAAATACTCTTGACAAAACTGTAGGTGCATTCTTCATCCCAAAAGGCATTACTTTGTACTGATAGATTCCCCACTCTGTCACAAAGGTAGTGTTATGTCTTTCTTCCTACACAATCTTAATCTAGTGATATCTTGAAAATCCATCTGTGAAAGAATATGCCTTCTTCCCTCCTACATTATCTAGTGCTTCATTTGTAAACGATATTGGAAATGGATCGTGTAGACATGCATCATTTAACTTCTTTAGGTATACACAAATATTGATTCCCCCTATTTTATTATCTTGCACTACCATTGGACTTATCCATTATGATTCCATGACTAGTTCAATGATTCTAGCTTCTAACATTCAGTATATCTCTTCCTTTACCTTCTCTTTATATTTTAGATTCATTCTGTAAGGTGTTTGTATTATTGGCTTAGCACCTGGTTGCAAAGGGATCTTCATTTCTCCTAAATCCCCAACTATCCCTTTCATATTTGAGAATGTATTTGGTAATAGATCATGATACTCACGTAGTAAATCTGCATTCTTCTCCACAATTTCATCATTTCAATAGATGCCTATCTCTGCAAAATTTGGATTTTTTTTGTCTCAATATTTACCTTTCATGTCTTTAGTGGCTATGCATATGAAACAAAATCAATCTGCGTTCCTTCCACTGTGCTTTCCCCCTCAGTTTCAGGTACTTGTATATTCCTTGGATCATCCTCGTCTTATTCTTCTTTAGCAACATTATAACATTCCAGTAATTCATGAACAATCATAGAAGCTCTGTGTGCACTACACATAGGTACTACCTCCATTGGCCCTTCTTCTAAAAATATATTTGTTCTAATGGCTTCAAAAGATGCATCTAGTAAAGGAGATTCATGTTCAAATGTAAATGTTACCTTGAACCTTTGAATTAGCTTATCCCAAATCATTGTTTCTCTATGCATTTCTAGTTCTAGGTACCAGTTCTTAGGAATTGTATCCAATGTATGTATAAACGTGTGCATCCATTCCTTCTTCGGTATCGATCTCCAAATTTTTCTGCATGGCTCAACATGATCTGTTGGACCACCTATCCCTATATACTTCTGCGCAATATACTCCACCTCGACACTAATTCTAACTTGCATCAATCTTCTACATTGTTGCCAATCTTATATTCCTTATTTGTGTGCATCCCACCATCTGGATAGAGTGGCCTTCAAGACAACATCTAATGCCAAAAATATTTTATGTTTCGATATCCACAACTCAAACACATGTATGAAACATTCTAGGTCAGCCAGACCATCATACTTGTGCAGGTCACATAGCTCTGTTCCAATCCAACGTAGCGATCGAGTAATGCAAGCACATTGTTTGGTGGATACTTCAATCATTCTCTACTACCAATGTTCCATACCTTCCTTTGAGTCTGATGCACATGGGCTAATTCTTCTCCAACTTAGTGCAACATCTGTAATGGGGTTAACATATTCATTCATTCACGTAGTCATATTATACAAGTTATCAATTTTGTTCCCTCTTGCTGGATCTATGTACCTTGTTCCCTCTGTCATATCGAATGGCGTGGTAACTTTTAAGTCTCCTACCTCAAATATCGTTTCCCTCCTCTTTAGATTAATAATTGCATGATTGTAAAAGTTCCATTCTAACCCCATCAATGCTAGATATGGCTGACTATCATCCACGATTTCGATGATTTCGAGGTCTTCTATACTGCACACCCCATATATATTCACATGTATTCCTATCAATCGACCAATTGGTACTATCTTTTGTTGGTTTTCGAATATTAACTGGACGAGAGACCAAATAAAAAACAACTTCCCCATATTTTCCAATGTTTACTTTGACAAAGCATTTACATTAGAACCCAAGTCTAGGATGAATTGATCCATGTCACAATCCCCAATCTACACACTTAACCTGAACTTGCCACTCATCCTCTTTTTGTGCAGTACCTAATTCACTACTCTCTACATAGTAGGAAATCCCCTTTCTTGTGCGCAATGATCAATCATTTCACATAATGTATTCAATGCAACTTCATCTTTCATCAATTCTAAACAAATTTTTATGAATTCTTTCAAAGAAATTACCTATTCAAGGGGCCTTCCATAGGTATTACGATCATAGATCAATGACATGTCAACAACAGGGTTTGTAGATGGTGTTGATGATCTCTAATCTGGTCCTAGTATCTCATTGCTTGTCTGTTGATATGTCTCATTTTCTTGTTGTGGGTCAAATGTTGACATAGGTCCTGCTTATTTCCTCACCCATTTCTCTCTCTTCCTCCCTCCATTTATCACATTAGATATCTTCTTAGCTCCTTTGTGCATGAAAACTTCTATTATGGGTCCCTCATCACATATATGTATTTATAACTTTTGTACGTTCTGATTCAGGTTTTGGTTCTTATTCCCTCTTTCCTGCCACTTTGCAAGTAGTTGCAGACAGTCTTCTGGCACATGATATAGTGCTCTACAATACATGGAGGTTGTAAATGGATTCAGGCAGTCACTATCTAAGCGTCCCAATTTATTACAATTGTAGTGTATTCTTGAGCCTCAACCTCCTCTACCATGACCTCTACCAAATCCCCCTCAATTTCTTGGAGTAAATCCTCTTTGATTATTATACTATGGACCACCTCCTTCTGTTGCAAAAATTTCCTCCTGAATTCTATACATATCTTAAGTGTGTTCTCTCATCAGATTGAATGCATGAAATTACTTCTCTTTGTGCCTTACTGACTTGAAAAAGTTACAAAATAAATTCCTTGTTGTACTCTGGTATTTTTTCAACAATGGACAATCATGTGGATGATGTCCCCATTTCTTGCATATTTCAGAGTTCCCTTCTCCTAGTACTGGTTTCAGTTCTCTAGTCGCCAAATACTGCGTAAAAGTGGGGCATTCATCCTTATGGTGGCCTTCATTCCTACACTTGGTACACTAGACTTGTTCCCACTTCTCCTTTCCTTTCATCAGTTCTACCAATTGAATTGTCGAGGTAGCTAACTATGTGTATAATTGAGCCATCCCCCCACCCTCTCCTACATGAGACACTTCCAACTTCATTGCAATCTCCAAAGCTTCAGGCTACGATGCAAAATTTTGTTGTATCAACGGGTAGCGAATGTGTCGAAATAGTCCTATAATAAACCATTCTTTGTGCTTTTGATCAGGAATATGAAATGTCAATATACCCATCAAATCCTTAAATCTCTTATCATAGTCCAAAACTAACTCAGGATGCACTTGTTTGATTTCCTTCAATGATGTAATGTATTGTGACTCATATTTTGGCTTCTTGAACTCTTTCAACAATGCTTGTCTAATTTCTGCTAATGTCCTTGGTTGTCCTGTAGGTGTAGTACTCTGCAGTTTCATATACTAGACTGATGCATGACCTCTAAATGTTGTTTCCAACTACGCAATATTGGTAGCCTATTATTAGACTGATGCATGACCACTATTATGAATACTACTATTTTGACTTCCTATGCTAACTATAAGTTATTTCGATAAATCCTCAAATGTTACCATAGATCTCGGTGATGCACATGAGGTCGTGGAATCGACACAGGATCCAACCTAAGTAAGACTTAATGGATCTTTTATTAAAGGGTCGCACTGGGAATCCTCTTCCTCTCCTTTTGTGTGTAGTATTTCTATGATCTAGACTACTTCCTAGGGTTCTCTCCTCTCATACTCACTATGTGATTCTCCTTCCTCATCCCCAGTATTCAACCTATTGTACCTTCTTCCACTACACAATACTCCAAACCTGTCTTGTTCTTTTGGTATACCTTCCTCATTTCTATGCATCCTAAGTTCCTCCCTTTCTTCTTCATTTCTTTCTTTATTCTTTCCTACCTTCATACCATCCTGTGGTCAACCTCCAGTTCCCCTATGTGAACGAATCCCCTTAGCAATCATAATCCATTATCATCACACACTTGTCACACAACAACATGTTTATCCATGTACCCAATGCTTTCATGAACCTTCCTTGTGGACCTCTGAATAAATCCATTTCTACAACACTATATGACTAGGTACAATCTACTGCAAATTCTATAATATAACCCCCTAGTATGTTATTCCACCAGAAATCGACTGTGTGTGAAGTACTATTGCTTACAAAATTCAATTATCTCACCAACTCAGGGGTCCAATTCCTTGGCGCCGCAGTATGGTATATTCCAGTATTCTCCAATATTCTTTCTAACCATTCAGTAAAGATATAAGAAATTTGCCCAAGAAAATCTCATGTAGCTCTGTGAACACATACCTTAGCAACCATTGTTCATCTCTCATCTGAGGGTTTCTATTCTCTCCTCAGGAAAATTCTCACTCCTTCCTTTCCAACCATTCAATTGTTAGGGTCCTAACCCACACATAGGTAGAAAAATATATTCGGATGTAATAAAGGTCAATATTAATAAGGCCTTTCAATAAAATAGAATAAGGCGGATGTAAGAAGACCTAATAGAAGCTTCCACTTCTAGAAGGATCTTCCTCTAGATGGTTCTTTTTACTATAAATAGGAGTCAAGGGTATGAGAACCCTAACCTGGATATTATTGTAATAGAGCTCTGCTCAACTGGAGGTTCCCCCCTCGAAGAGGCCCATGAACATTTGATTTCATATTCAAAGTGTTATTTTGAATGTTCTGGTTATATTGTTGTTATTTTTCCATTACTAGCATTTTATTTATGTTCTGCATACATTTTATACCAGGTATATTACAAGTGGTATCAGAGCACTTTCCTCGGCAGAAAGTGTGGGTTAATTTTTTTTTTTCAGGGTAGAGACATATTCCGGCATCTTTAAGCCACAAATATATGTCGTTATGTTCATAAACCCGCAGTTGAGGGATTCATACATGTAGGAAATGAAAGTGCTACTTAAGCGCACATCTGGTTGCCACACTTGTAACCCCTGTTGGTACCCCTTCGAGTGGTAGCGCATCAGACAACATCTGTGTACAGATCGACTTAGATTACTTGAAGCCCTCTTTATATAAATCGATCGGTTGCCTGACTGCTATAGTGTCACCGAGAACAACACTCGGGAAGATACTCTCTAGTACCTGGGTAGTCAGGTAGTACGAATAAGGGTACGGTCTATCCTCCTTATTTAGTTCCCTGAGATATTGGGCCGAGTTCTACAGTTGGACCCCGAACGTATATCAAAGAGCTATAGCACAGGGAAAACCCTTGTCTATAGAACCCTTGAATACCTAACCCTTGGGGACATAAACATAAACAAATTAAAATAGACAAGATCTGTTGTCGCGCAACCGTGTTCGGGTTGCCAAGTAAATACACATTTCTATATGGTTAAGCATTTGGGAATTTCCTCTCTACAATATTCTTCAGACCAGAGACCTATTCCATTGGATTCATATATTCTCCCTTATCACATTCATCCATATCATTTTTTGGAAAAAATGTTTGACCTCGCCCACTCCTTTTAAATTCCCCCCATCATCATGGCCCATACCCATAGCCAAGACTTGGAAGCTCTCTTCAACACCTTACAATCTGGTCTCATCGAAACCCAACAAGAAGTGAAACAACTTAGTGCCAATGTTGCAACCATCAATACAACCGTGCATTCCTTAATGGAGGAAATCAAACAAGACCTCACCACCCAGCTTGAATCAGTCTTTTCAGCACTCTGCACCAAAATGCATATCCCTACAGATAACGCTTCCTCTTCCTCACCTCCACATCCTGAAGGTGGTCATTCCTCTCATTCCAATAACTTTAAGAACCATCACTTTCAACGTGACCTACACCTTCTAAGGGTGGATGTAACCAAATTTGATGGCTCAGACCCCACTGGTTGGGTAACCCAAATGGAACATTATTTCTCTTTATACGACATTACAGATGACTTGGCCAAACTCTGTTATGGTGTTCTCCATCTAGATAAAAAATGGTGGAAATGGAGAAAAACTTCTCGTCAAGGGTTTATTGCTTGGACACACTTTGTGGAAGATCTTTATGAACACTTTGAAACTGACACCAACCATTTGGGTCGTTTGACAAAGTTGAAACAATTAGGAATAGTGGAAGACTTTATAGCTGTCTTTGAGCGTCTGGATTTTAGAATAGAGGGCTACGTGGTAAAGGTAGACGAGGTTTTAGGTTGGTTGTATCCAGAATTATTGTACCCGGATTACAAGTCTCGATAGATCCTAAAGCGGTTAACAAGGCTTTCCTCTAGGAAGGGAATCTTTGGAGGACCTCCAAAGTGGACATCGCGCAAGGGGTTTGTGATAAATATTCCACCACAGAGTAGTTCTGGGCGGCCCTTGCGTTTGGGTTATGAGAAGCTTTTTTAAATGCACCTTTGGGAATGTGTGTCATTGTTTCTCCCAACGTCTTCTCAATCTATAGAGGAAGATATGGGAGTTCAGCTTCTTTACCCCTCTCAGAAGTACTTGGTTTGTTATAGTCATGCGCTCTAGTAGATATAAAAGCATCACCCCTCACCATATATACGTTCGCGGATGCGGGGTTGTTCGCAGCCAGAGAGGGGTCTTGGCTGCCCCCTTCCATGCTTGCAGAGGCTTGGGTGAGATTTTGCCCATGTTGAAATGGATTGGTCAACACAACCTGTTGTTGTTGCGTTACAAACTTTTGGGCCTCTGCAATTCGAGGATAGAGATGTGTCGGGTGGTATTCCATGCACAAGTTGCATGGATACCTCACCTTTCATTTTTCAGTGTTGTCCCTGCCAACATTATTGGTAGGTTTTTTATCCCCTTTACCCTTTTTTCGTTGTTTTTTCTTTCCTTTAGGCTGTTGAGTGGCCTTTGGGTTAGTCGATTGCACTGTGTGTACCTCCGACATTTGGGTAGGGGGAGTATCCAAAGTAGTAGTTTGGTTGGATGTTGTGCATTGTATAGATAACTACTGCAACTGCTTCGTCAATTGCTCAACGAGCTTTGTTTGTGCTGAACCAACAATACCATCGGCATGTGGTCCAACTCTCTGTCTAGTTTTATCTAGTATTGAGCGTGGTGCATCTAGCAAGATGTTGTATAATAAACCAGACTGAGAATAGATGAGCTCAAATTGTTGAGATCTCATGATGGCGTCTTCTTCGGAGAATACTCCTGACGTTGCGACATATTTGGGTAACTGCGAGACCAAAGACTTAAGGAACCACTCAATCAAGAATGCTAGTGGGACTGGTACCTTAATTAGACTCTTCTGATGTCTCCATTCTTGAATGTGATCAGAGATATGGTCCACTGTCATCTATTTGAAATTGGCCAGCAGCTCTGTGCCAGCGTCGTATCTCATAGGTAACTAGAAATGGTTTAGGAAATCCATTTCCAGCTCACCAAAGGAAGAGTATCTGGAGCAATCGAGCTCAATGTACCATTTCACGGCACTCCCAATGAGAGTACGTTGAAACAATTAGAACTGTACGGAGTCATATTTCAGTGAGTTAGATGAGCACCAAAGATGGAAGGTAGTCACATGATCACCTGGATCTTTGTTAGGCTTGGCTTCAAACTTTGGAATGTCTAAAGGAAACTTCTTCGGCATAGGAGGCCAATGCGGATCATGAAAAATGGGGTCATTCAACAACCTTGTCAAATCTGGCAAGTGCAAAGTTGCCAGGACAGGTAGTTTGGGTTGTTGGTGATAACCTGGGAAAAAGGGGCCTGGAGTTTGACTGGCACCAGGCTGCCAGGAAAAGTTTGGCTGCTGGCCCGGATTCTGGTAAAAACCATGGCCCTGGCTAGCGTACAGATTTTGCATATGTGGAGACATCATCGGTTGATTTCCCAAATAGGACATAGATGATTGGGCATGCATCATATTTGAAGGACTCTGGGAAGGGCTACCCCGTGTCGGTCTTGTGGGGATAGGCATAGTATTTTGTCTAGGGTTGCATTGATTGTGGAAAGAATTACCCCATATCGAAATTTTGGACGAGGGAGTGAATCCCTGCCCAAAATTCCAAGGCCCTGAAGCGGAAGAAGTTCTTGGGTTTGCCCCCTGTGCAGGAATAGTACCCTGCATAGGAATAGATTGTCCAAAATTGGGATTGCCCCCAGTCGAGAAGGTGGTTGATGAGAAGGCGTTGTTACCAAACATTCTGGCCAAAGAAAATGGTGTCGAACCTACCAGCATGTTATGCGAAGGTGGTCCTTGACTCCCCCCTCCAAATAAACTATGGTATGTAGGTTTCCCGACGGACTATTGATGCGAGCCATTGAGTGAAGGGGACGAAGGTGGGATATGACCTCTTCCATAAGGGAAATCATTAAAAGGAGCAGGAGTGCCCCCTATGTGACCTTGGAGAGGAGCGCTAGAGCTCCCTACCCCCAGACATGAAGTCTGTAAAGTGGAGTAGGAAAGTACAGGACTTGTACCCAAACTAGGCATCCCGTATGAGAACAGAGGGCCTGTCGCACTTGGTGTGAAAGGGGTTGTGGCTGCTGCCAAAGACAAGATCAGACCACTGTGCGATGTAGAAGCGGTCAAGACCATGGTGGCTCAGAACAATGACAGTGGGTTAGGAGGTGAAAACTCTCCTGTGCTGACAACCTTAGTGGGAATTGAAGAATTCCCAGAAGGGGTAACAACATTTGTTTCCATTGATGTATGAAACACTGTTTGGCGCTCGTAAAATTGGATTGGTACGATGAAAGGTGCCAAGAAATCAGTGGTTTGGGTTTCAACCGGGCCAAGAGCATGCGCTTCAAGGTCCAAAATCATCGATTCCCCCGGATGTTGGTCGGGCACAATTGCTTGTAACCCGGTCGCTTCAAAATACCCTTGTTGGTCTAGCTTTCGCCTTAATGGTGGCGGGGGTGGCTCCAGTGTAACCGGTGGTAGGCCAAGAAGCCTTCGTGACTGGTGGAGCTCATGATCCTACACTATGTGAGAAGATCAAATACACTCTAAAAATGTCCCTAGAAGATAAGACAGGCAAACACTAAATTAATTGGAAGAACAGTTACAACAACCAACACTAGAGCAACTTATCGGTGCAAGTGAAACTCGAACATGGAAGCACCCTCCAGTTATACTCTGCAAAGTGTGGCCCAGTGTCTATCCTAGGTACTGCAGTATACCCCTGCAGTCACATGTGTATGTTCCTAAAAAAGATAGGCAACTAGGTTGCCAGTGCGTGAACAGTCACCAGGCGGGTAGAGTCGAAAGTCAGGTAGACCATAATGAGCAGGGTATCGAGCCCAAAACCTATCAAGGGTATCAAAAGAAAGTGGTCTTGAAGACAACTAAGGACCTCGAATGGATTTGAGACCCACGAAGCCCCGTGGCAAATGCAATCAACGAAATCCCAAAACAAGCCCTCTATATGTGTTCTCCACTACGATTGGTCCAGCTTTGGAGGGGTTATCTCCACTACCTTTCCGCACGCGACCTCGTGTTTATCCCCTGTGTTAGAGGGGGGTCCCAGATAAATTTCACGATACTAGACTTAGACACTCCCTAACTCATACTCCAATGTTTGATTTTAAATGGCCTTGAAGAGTTTCCTCTCCAACCTAATCCAAGGTCCTAATCCTGAACTAGTTGGTTAACCCTACAAACAGAAAAGTCTCATAAATTTTAGATTTAGCGTTAATTTTATGGATTTGTCTTATGTCAAGGGGTATGAAAGTGAAACTGATGATGTGTAAAATACGAAAGCAAAAAATGAATAAAAAAGATGGAAACAAAAACTTTTACTTAATGCAAAATTTCAACAACTTTTCAAAATAAATATTTTTTAATTTTCTAAGATTTTGGACTGCAAACTCAAAAGAAATTTCACTTGACTACAAGTTACTTATGATCTAAGTAAACTGCAAAAACTTATGAAATAAATGACTTTTCCCTGGATAATAATGCAGAAACACACTCTTCAACCAAACAAGAAAATGAAAGAGGTTTTTTTATTTTATTTAAATGTTGATAAAGAAAAAAGGAAAAACACTAACAAGTAAAAACCAAGAAAAAAGAATTATGGCCTAATCGGAGATCGCAAAGAGTCACTTCAAGAAATCACACACTAGCAACTTTAAAAAATGACTCTCACACTTGTCTAAAAACCCTAAAAAAATAATTTTTTATGATAAATTTTAAATGAGAAAAAGCAAGCTAAGGGTAATATTAATCCTAAGCTACTGACTGCTAAGACAGAGATTTAAACACCTGAGAGGTATAATTCTCATCAAGGGAAAGGATGACAGCCTTACCCTTAACAAAAATTATCATGTACAAGCACGCGACTGTTGATCCAACAACAAGCGTGTGAACGTGAGCTGTATAGAGACAGAGGGCATGTACACGTGGGCTGACCTTGTATAGGCCACGTGTATCTCTAAACTCTGAGAAAAAATAACAATAGACATCCCAGACTAGGAAGAGACCAGTGATATTTATAACCAGGATCTCCTGAAGGCTTGGACACTCTTTTTAACAGAAAAAGAAAACAATGTAAGGAAAAATTTTGTAAAACAAACCAATCTGAGATAAGACTGCAAACAACCAAGACTTAGAAAGAATCCCAGAAAACCCCTGAGAATGTTTGATTCTGACAGGGAAGAGGATGAATGCCTCAAAAATTCTATGGACTCTACACGCTACTGTTACTTCCTCAGCTAGAATTCGCACGCAGGTTGTAGGAGAGTAGGGCATGGGTACACGTGTGCAAACCTTATCCAGGCCGCATGTACCTCTGTGGGTCCCTACAAACACAGTCAAGCAAATAACAGAGAAAGTTGGTATGGTAAACCAGACTCTCTGCTAGCTCAGACCTTACAGAAACTAAAAAAAAAACAGGCAAGAAAAACCATTTTTTTAAACTACCCAAAAACACATAAAATTCCTAAGAACCCTAGAGATATCCCCAGTATGGTCGCTAATTGTGTTGTGAGGGAAATCTCCTTATGGACTAGCAAATAGGGTTATGCTTTGCATGCATATATGACCAAGAGAAAATCTACTTTCTACCTTCGTCCCCAGACTTAAATCCCATTTCTTTTTAGTAAAACATGGCTAGATCAACCTACCTTGTTCCAGGAATTTGATGTCGAACCCTTATTGCACTTGATCACTTGTTTGCAGTTCCTCTTTCCAATGCTGACCTGCATACAAGACAAGCAACAACTACACATGCATCTTACCTATAGATTAACAGGTTAGAGATTCAAACATGCATTTAACAAATTATGAATAACTCATGAATTGGGACGGGAAAAGCATTTTCTTTATTACTTTGAATGAGTCAACTTACAAAAAGTTGAGACCGGCCGCCACTCCGCAAACCTGATCCTGGGCTCCTCTTCAACTGTCCTCCAACTTCTTTTCTTTGTATCTGTTCTGGCATAAGGATGGCTAAAGGGTTGCGACAATGGGAATATGCAAATGGGCAGAGTTTCTTTGCTATATTTTTTCCTCCTCCAAATGGGACCCCTAGCCCTTCTTTTATAGGCTAGAAGAAGCTAGGTATTTGGATGAACCCTCGGCCATGCATGGTCGGGAGTTTCAGTTAACTCACCCAGAGTTGTGTGTTCCGTCGGCAACTTTCCTTTTTTCGTGCTTTTGTCGGTCCACGCGGGTTTTTTTAGGTCAGCTAGCATGTACACGCGTGCAGTAATAAAGTAGGGCATGTGGGCCCTTATAAAAGAGGTTTTTTAAAGAGTTGTTCAGCAGTGCTTTGGCAAAGAAGGGATCTAAGATGGCCTGATGCCAGGTAAGCATGTATGGTGCAATTTAGGGTTATAACAATGTCTGATGCCTTTTTCCGAGAGTGTTTTATCAGCGGCCTCAAGGATGAGATTTGGGCCCATTTCCTCATGGCTTGGCCTCAGAGTTGGGTGGAGGCTACTAAAAGAGATAAAGAAGCACAACAAGTGGTATCCTCTCAAAACTAAAAAACCTCCTTTATCCCTCGCCCTAAACCAGTAAATCCCACTACTCCCTCTGCTCCACTAAAGATCCAAAAATTGACCAGGGATGAAATGGTTGAATGCCAACTCAAAGGCCTTTGTTATCACTTTGATGACAAATATTTCCCAGGCCACAAGTGTAAATAACAAAAGATTTTTATGGCCATCTCTGAGGATATTTCGGAAGAGGATGTAGAAACTCCCCTTGTGTATCAGTCACCTGAATCCACTGACATCACCCCTCCCTCAGACCCTCCCGATGTAGAACCGGTCATTTCCCTCAATGCTCTCACTGGATTCTCCACTCCCCAAAACCCTCAAGCTAATTGGTTACATCAAGCATCGAAAGGTCATTATTCTGGTTGATAGTGGTAGCACCCATAATTTTATTCATCACCGCATTGCCCAAGAAACTCATTTCTACATCCATGCCATCAATAATTTCCAAATCATGATTGTCAATGGTGGTTCTATGAAATGTGGAGGGTGTTGTGAAAATGTGCGTCTCCAAATTGGTGACTACCACCTGAAATCCCATATGTTTTCTATCGACATGGGAGGTTGTGACATTGTGTTAGGTGTAGACTGGCTAAGGACTTTGGGTCCCATTCTCATGGATTTTAAAGACTTAACCATGCAATTCGACTAGGAGGGCCACCAATATAAGTTCCAAGGAATCACCTCCAGTTCACCTGAGATTATTAGTTCCCATCGCATGGAAAATATGCTCAAAAATGTTCAATTTGGTGTTATCTCCCAACTCCATGCCATACAAGAAACAAAGACACCCTCGGTCCCTCAAGACCTCCAAGCCATCCTTTCTAAACATCAATTTGTCTTTTCCACTCCCCAAGGACTCCCTCTTTCCCATGGTTTTCATGATCATTCCATTCCCCTGGTACCTGGAAGCCTTCCTCCAAATATCCGTCTGTATCGTCACCCATTTTCCCAAAAAAATGAAATTGAGAAAATGGTCTAGGAACTCCTTAGTGCAGGCATTATCCACCCTAGTACGAGCCCCTACTCTTCTCCTATGGTCATGGTCCTAAAGAAATAAGGTTCTTGGTGAATGTGTCCTGACTTTCGTGCCCTCAACAAACTTACCATCAAAGACAAATTCCCCATTCATGTCATTGATGACCTCCTGGATGAATTGAGTGGCACCCAATTCTTCACTAAATTGGATCTTCATTCGGATTACCACCAGATACGTATGAAAGAGGAAGACATTCCCAAGACTACCTTTAGAACTCATGAGGGCCACTATGAGTTTTTGGTCATGCCCTTTGGCTTGTGTAATGCCCCCTCCACCTTCCAAAGCCTCATGAATCATGTCTTCCATCCTTTTCTTTTCCATTTTGTCTTAGTTTTATTTGGTGATATCCTCATCTATAGAAAAACCTAGACAGACCATCTTTGTCATGTGGAGCAATTTCTCCATCTACTCTGTCAGCACCAACTTTTCCTAAAACAGTCTAAATGTGCTTTTGGTGCCTCAGAAGTAGAATACTTGGGTCATCTGGTTGGCAAGGATGGCGTTAGGGTGGATCATAAAAATATTGAAGCTATGCAAGACTGACCTCACCCAAAGACTCTTAAGAGCTTGCGTGGATTTCTGGTCTTAACATGGTATTATCGCAAGTTTGTTAATAATTATGGGAAGATTGCAGCACCTCTCACTTCTCTCCTAAAAAAGAACTCTTTCACTTGGACTCCAGCCACTGCTCAAGCTTTTCAAACCTTGAAGATGGCCATGTGCATCACTCTAGTCCTCGCCCTTTCCGATTTCACAAAGACCTTTGTGTTGGAATCTGATGCCTCAGGGAAAGGAATTTGTGTTGTCCTTATGCAATAGGGTCGACCTTTGGCCTTTACCAGCAAGCAACTATCTGAAATAAATCTTGGCAAATCCATCTATGAAAAGGAAATGTTGGCTATTCTGCATGTCGTTGATCTATGGCGCCCTTATCTATTGGGGCAATGTTTCCAAATTAAGACAGACCATCAAAGCCTCAAGTATTTTCTGGAACAATTCATTTCCTCCCCAGAACAAAAAAAATGGGTGACTAAGCTCTTTGGATATGATTATGAGATCATTTACAAGAAAGGCAAAGAAAATGTTGTTGCGGATGCACTTTCCCGCAAATATGAATATGAAGGATCCATTTTTTCTCTTTCATTCATTGTCCCAGATTGGCTCCAAGTCATTTTCCAGGAATGGCTACAAGATCCCAAAAGTTTGCAGCTGATCCAACAATCACAGTCTAATGCTCCAGGTTCCCCAGGGTACTCTTGGCTCCATGATGAACATCGATACAAAAGCCATTTTTATTTAAGTAAATAATCAAAGCTTAAATCCACGGTACTTTCTGAGCTTCATGCTACACCCACAACAGGGCACTCTGGGTTCACCAAAACCTATGACAGGGTCAAACATTCCTTTTTTGGGGATGGTATGAAATAGGAAATTTGTAATTTTGTCACTGAATGTGATGTATGTCAATGCAACAAGGGAGAAACAGTCAAATCTTTGGTCACACTACAACCACTCCTGATTCCACTTGCTATTTGGAAGGATATCTCAATAGATTTTATTACCGGCTTACCCAAATCGGGAAATAAATCAGTCATCATGGTGGTTTTTGATCACCTTTCCAAGTATGCTCATTTATGCACCCTTCAACACCCGTTTACGGCATCCACAGTGGCTCAAATTTTCATGGATCAGGTCTTCAAGCTTCATGGCATGTCGCACTCTATTGTTTCTGGTCACGACCCAACTTTCTCAAGCAATTTTTGGCAAGAACTATTTAGGATACAAGGCACCGAATTGCATCTCATAACAACTTATCATCCCCATACTGATGGCCAAACAAAAGTTTTCAACAAGTGCTTGGAAACATATTTGAGGTGTTTTTTCTCGGAAAAGAAAAATCAGTGGGCTCAATGGCTACCCTTAGCTGAATGGTGGTACAGCACTTCATACCATACAACTACACACATGACTCCTTTTGAAGCAGTATATGGATAGAAGCCACCTTCAGTTCTCTCATACTTACCAGGTGCCTCGAAGGTCCAGGCGGTTAACCTAACACTTACATCTCGAGAGGCTATTCTCCATACACTCAAAGAGAATTTGTTCATGGCCCAGAATCACATGAAGCAACAAGAAGATCAAGGTCGATATGAACGTCAATTTGCAGAAGGGGATCAGGTGTTTCTTCGACTACAACCTTACAATAAAAATTCCCTCAAGGCCGAGCATTGTCAGAATCTAGTGCCCAAATTTTATGGTCCTTATACCGTTCTCAAGCGTGTGGGACAAGTAGCCTATCAGTTATCTTTTCCCAGCCATTCAAGGCTACATCATGTTTTTCATGTTTCATGCTTAAAGAAGGTGATTGGAGCTAAGTGCCAAATTCAAACCAGCCTTCCAGAGTTAGTTGAAGAAGGATCCATTTGGCTACAACCAGAAGCAGTTTTGGACTAGCATGAGCATCGCCTACGTCAAAGAACCATCAAGAAAGTGTTAGTATAGTGGAAAGATACAACTCCAACAGATGCCACTTGGTAACCAGCTACCATTCTACAACAATTTCCTCATCTCAAGCCTTGAGGACAAGGTTGTTTTTAAGGGGGCGGACATGTTAGGGTCCTAACCCGCACATAGGTAGAACAATATATTAATATGTAATAAAGGTCAATATTAATAAGGCCTTTCAATAAAATAGAATAAGGCGAATGTAAGAATACCTAATAGAAGCTTTTGCTTCTAGAAGGATCTTCCTCTAGATGCTTCTTTTTAGTATAAATAGGAGTCGAGGGTATGAGAACCCTAACTTGGATATTATTGTAATAGATCTCTACTCAACTGGAGGTTGCCCCCTCGAAGAGGCCCATGAACATTGCTTTCAGATTCAAAGTGTTATTTATGTTATTATTCTCATATCATTCCAGTGTTATTGTGGTGAATGTTCTGGTTATATTGCTCATGCATGATGTTTTTCCTTCCTTTATCTTCTGGTTATATTGCTCATGCATGATGTTTTTCCTTCCTTTTCTCATGTATGTTGATTTTCCTTTCTTTATCTTCTTATGTAGTGGAAAATGCGATTTTACTGCACACTCCAATTCTGAATGCACTTTTACTTTGCATCTCCTCAACCCTTGGTATATTTCTCAAACTTCACACACACACACACACACACACACACACACACACACACATAAATTCATGAAATTTTATTTGTTTAAATTCTTTTCTAGAACATTGCATTTCTTGGAGGTAAAATTTTGCATGGTAAAACTATTGTTTTACCATAAATTACTATCCTCCTATTTTCATGCATTTCTTTGCTATTACATTTCCAATTAAGAACTTAAAGTCGTGTTTCTCATTCTTTTCTTGTTATTTATTTTTGAAATACTTTGCCTCTCTTCAACATCTGAGCTATTTTCCAAAAGGCCCAAACATAGATCTGATATCTTCTAAATTTTTGGTATAAAATATTTAGGAAGACTTAGAATAAAACATTTTAATACAAAAATCAAACCACTTTCCTTTTTAGATGTTCTGTGGAGATTCTAATTCTTCATTCATCACCATTAATACATGAAATAGATTGTGAACACTCAATCAACCATAACATTCACTCACAACACTCCTTTGTAAAACACAAGCAATCAAGAAGTGAGGTTATTAACCAAATAGATCCAGCTGTAACATTTTCACAATTACACCTAAATATCTCACGCCTCTTAAACATAGAATGAAATTTGCACTTATTTGAAACACATTCTATAAATATTTTTGAACTTAAAATTGCAGAAATTTGGAAAAGATAAACTTATCTAAAAGATGGAAAAATTTGTAACTGTTGAAGGGTGTACAACTTTCCACACAACCACATGAACAACTGCTCTTGGTGTTTTCGAAGCTGCCCACCCTCTAGCCAGAGTATGATGCCATGAGAGAGAGTTCATTTTCTCAGTAATCAACAAGGGGCAAAAGTTAGTCTCCTTCTCCCATAATAACTTGGTAGTCTAGTCTTCAATCCACCAAGCAAGGGGGCCTGTTGTAATTGTTCATTCAATCTCTCAAATTCTCTACAACCTCGTTTATCATCTTGATTAGAAAAAACTTCCCAACAATTCTTGTGCTGATAACAATTTATTTTCTCAATTCTCTTCAGAACTAGATATCTTCACATGCTCCTCCTCTTCAAAAATGGTCTCTAGACCCATTTGTGTGCATCCTCTGCCCTATTCCCAAGATTTTCCTCTTTTTCTTGCCTTCTACAACAATATTTTATGGGTCAAATCCCCCAATTCATGGGTCAGATCATAAATTTCCATATGGGTACTCTGCCCATTCCCTCATTGATTTATGAGGATAACTTTTCAACTACCATCTTGACTGGTAAATAAATTCTCTGGGACAAAGGACTGTTATGGGTTTGATCATTTTAAATCTAGCATAGTATTGAATTGGCAGGGGTCATATCAACCATTACTTGTTCCCCTCACCATTCCCTCTCATGGAAGCATAATCTGTATTGGTAACACCTTCCACAATTATTCGACAATTTCATTTTTTTATTTAATAACAAAAATATTCACATTTCCTTCTTTAGCAAAGGTTGATCATTTTCCAAAATCCACACATAACCGATTTGTCCATAGTATTTGATCAAAATATAATAATATTTACAAGTTAAGAGGAAACAAGTGTATTAAAATTCTCTTCCCCTTAATGGAACATTATCCTCAATGTTCTACCTGCCACTGTGATCTTTATGTACAACAATGAACAAAAATGAGTATGCATGTTTCATGGAATCCTCAATTTTCCATGTAGCTTCATCTGGACCAAAGTGTTTCCACTGCCCCTTGACCTATGTAATGGTTATGTTCCTGAGTGGGAATTATTTCCTTTCTAGTATGCATTGTGGTTCTAGTAGGAATTCTCCCTCTGGTTCCACCTGGATCACAAACTAGTCAATTACATGATTAGAATCATGTACATATTTCTTCACTTACAAAACATGGAAAACATTATGCGCTTTCATTGTGGGAGGTGTTGTAACCTTTGAGATTTTTTTTGGCTAGGAAACTATACCAAGGCATCTATTAGATTAATTGATTTGTTTTTTTAGTGAATATGTCCTAAAACATAGTGTTTTTGTTGCTAATTTAAGCCTGTATATTTCCTCTTTAAATTTAAAAAAATTAAGTTTAGAAGGAAAATCATTCTATATTATAGACAATTAAAGCCTTAGAAGATTAAAGAAGAATATAGAGAAAAAAAAATTGAAAATTAGAGCAATGTATCTTCTGATAAATATTACTTTAACTTTTAGGAAGAATAAGTAATGTTTGTTTATGTATCCTAAAATCATGATATAGTTTGAACTTTCTAGAATACTTCTTTGAATTCAAAAAGAAATAATGAAATATAAGCACATGTCTCCTTTTATACTCACACTAATTTTGAAGAAATATGAAACTTTTAATGATACCTTTCAACATTTATGATGGTAGTTGTTGTACTAAATCATTACATTCATGGTAGTAGATACATCTAAGAACAAATTGAGAATGTGGAAGTAACAAAGAAAGAGAAATCACATAATTTGAAACACAAAAGTTTGAATCTTCAAAACTTGCAGATATTTTTATTAAGACTTAAGCTCGGACCAAAATTCTCCTTTACATTGAGTTATTATGAGTATTTATACAAGATAGGTCGAAACCAAAAGTGGTTATTCAATCCTATTTTTTAGGAAATTGAGATACAACAAAATCCTTGACTCCCTAGAAATAGAACAACTGGAGGAGTCAATTCCTAATTTTCTTCGTCTTTAATGAATCATCATGCTAATAGTTGGAGGAGAAGATTCCAAGTTGCATCTGAAGGGTAATTGAAATATTTCATTTGTCTGAATTCAATATCCAACTTAGTGTATTTTTCGTAGGTAGGGGTATGTGAGAATAAGTTATTTCTCTGGCATAAGAGATATAATTCATCTATGAGTAGATCAACAATGGTTTGACCTCTTAGAGTGTTGGTCATGTTTTGAAACTTATCGTCATTTTTCTTGGCGATAAACAAACTTTTTCTGAAGTCTTCATATCGCAATAAGTTTTTGTCTTTATCCCAGGCTAAAGGTAACCCCATTTTCACTAAATTCTCAAATTGTTGGAAAAAGATTCCAAATTCCTTTTCAATGTTATGCATTCATTCTAATCTTGTTGTATCAGATTCCTCTTTGTTAAGATTCTTTCAGTTTCCATCACCATTGTTGTTTTGTCATTAACACCTTTCCTCAACAATGTTTCTCTATAATTTTGATGCAGGAGCATCATCACCAACATGCTAGTGGAGGACAACTCAACACCCTAGCGTGCATTTTAAAGTGATTTTGAATTTAAATATGGAATATCATATAAATATCTTGAAAGGACTGTAATTAAAGTTCTCAAATGTTAAGAGGTTGAACCATCACGTGAGATTGATGGAGATTGTATTTTCTTTAATGTGAGTAATAGTAGTACAGATCTGAAGCATTCACTCTTATCTGTTTGTACTGATCATTTATTGTAATAAGACTTAGTAGTTGAAATCTTTTAATTTTATAGCTACCACTAAGGTAATCAGAGGGTAAAGGCTCTATGAGCCCTCTTGTATAAACATATGTAATATATGCCCAAATGAGGTTGTTGAAGGTTGTTGAAGGATGAAAGTTATCTGAAGTTGTTATTGTTGAGACCGTTGAAGCTCATCAAAATTGTATGAGCGCATGTACATATCACTTGAATTAATATAACAGAGAAGCATTTATCCAAAATGTTTGGTGTTGTTGTTACTATGTCTATTTGAATGAATGGTAGGCTTTCAATTTAATTGAAATTATCTATCATTACTTGTTCTTATGTTATGAATGCATTACATGGTTAAATGGATGAATCTGTGAGGATTAGATAAGTTTCAATTATTTCTCTTCTACGATATCATGCAAGGAGTGCCTAATGTCTGCAAGGAGTGAGTTGATAGAGTCTAGTGTGACTAAGAAGCTCGAGAGAGATAACGTGGATATTTATATGCAAGGTGTGCATAGTGTCCGCAAGGAGTGCATTGACAGAGTCTAGTTGACTCAGAATCTTAAGAGAGATAACTTGAAGCTTTAATTGCAAAAGAGTACAAACGACCATGCCAAGTGTGCATCATATTGCTCAGGAAGAACAATTGAGTCGCGTAAGAATTGTTGCGAGTGCACAGTTTCCCACAAAAGGGTTAGGTGAAAGAAGCTTGTTGCAAGGTGTGCACAGGGTCAACATTCAACTAAGTGTCGCAGAAACATCAAGGAGAAGCTTAATATTTTGAGAAGAAACAAGCTCATAAGGGATAGCGGATGGAAATTCTTTAGTAGGGAGGATCCTACTGAAAATTTCCCAATCAACGAGTAATACCCATTCAGAGGAATCAAGGTATTTATATACCATGATATCTAGGAGAGTTGCACGGAGGATAGTCTTAAAATCCTTCGGCACTTCATGTATTTAGAGGTTTGAAAGTGTCTAAGGAGCGAGATCGCCGAAGTCCCAAAGAGGCGAAGTGAAATCCTAGCCATCAGTATCAAGGAAGATACATGGCAACAGATGAGAGAGTCTAAGAGATAAAGATCGATAATATTGGCATGGAGCAAGGAGTAATTTCTTTCGAAGTTCCGAAGCCTAAGATATCTGGACCATTGGATCCAGAAGGACATGTGGTGAAGATCCACGTACTTCAGAAAAAGAGTACCTCAGAGAAAAATCTATGTGGAGGAACCAGAACTCCCGAAGCCTGAAGTAGCGAAGTAAATTGTGGTCATCGATCTGAGAAGGACAAGAATCATCAGATCGTGGAATCCAAAAGAGTGCACTCCGGAAAAGAAAGGAGGAAGTGGAGTCGTTGACCAGAAGTCATCTGAAGCTCCAGGGGTAAGAAGCTAATCCTATCCTTCAGTGGTTTGGACACATGGCTTCAGATCTATCACTTCGGTGATAGGACACTTTGGGGAAATTGGAGAGTAAATTACCAAAGGTTGTAAGTCCCGAAGGCCGGAGTCAATAGGATTCGTTGATGGACGGAGGGACATGTGGAGAATGGAGATTCACTCCGAATAATAGTCACTACAGAAGAAGTGAAGTGTGAAGTCACAAGAACTCCCAAAGGCCAAAGCACTAGATTTCATCTCAGTTTTCCATTGGAATTGGATACGTAGCGAAATATCTATCACTTGAGAGGATTTACACTATGGGAGAAAGAGGAGCAGAGGAGTGTTGAATCTAAGTCATCTGAAGTGGAAACAAAGGAAGAATGTTAAGCATCGACCGAGGTGAGAACATGGAACTTGATCCGTAGCTCTGGGTACGAAGAAATTCAAGGAAAAAGGTGTTTAAAACACTCAAAACTCCTGAATCTCGGAGTATCGAAATGAAACATAGTCGTTGGTTGTTGGAGAAGTGAGGGTTGTAGATCTTGTCCAGGTGATTTCGTCGGTCTGGAGTTCGGGGAAAAAGGATTCAGCTGCACTCGAAACGACCAAATCTCGAAGTTGCAAAGGGGGCTATCTGGAAGTTATATCCCTTGGTCATAAGGAGAAAGACACTAGTAGAGAAGCTAGCGCTTGCCACTCAGTGTTACCAGGATCGCAAGAGAAATCATGTGTGGGGGAATCAAACATGCATCGGTACAAAAGGCGACATGTTTGAATTGATTTCAGGGTCTAGCAGAGGCCCGAAGAGTCGATTCGGCTTAGTGAATTGAGGATCCTTGACTGGGAGGTCGCGCAACCCCGAGGAGAGAAAGGGGCCTGCATCAAATTTGAATTCAAGAACTTTATGATCTAAGTGGTTACTTATGGTATTTTTCCTAATTCATGAAATTATTTATGTATCACCTCATCTACTTCATCCACCATCAAGATTTCATCATCTATGATTTTGAAGTAATCCCAAACCATGGCTACTTCACTAATAATTTCATCCCAGATGAAATGTTTGGCTCCTACAAAATATGGTTTACCTGACAATTTAGACTTCATTTGTTCCATATCAGTCAACATTTTAATTTTCAACTTCTAATACTATGAAATAGTTTGTCTTTGTCTTTGATTTCTTCTTTCTACTGTGAGATTTTTTTCTTTAGGTTCTCAATTTCAACACCTTTTAGATTTAGATCTGTTAATTCCCTTGATAGTCCATTTGTTGGATCTGATGTTTCTACTGCTTGAAAAGATGAAGATCCTCCTTTTAAAATTTCAATCTATTTTTCGTACATTTCCATATGTTCACCCATCTCTGCCATTTTCTTCACAAGTTTATATTTCTCTACCTGAATTGCTTGGAGTTATGGACTTTGTACATGGTCAATTCCTAGTATTTTGAGCTTTTGTTTCAAAACTTGGATTTCTTTGTCTTTTATTTTCATCAATGCTTGTATGGATGCATCATCTTTTGGATTTGTTCCAACTTCTAGATCCTCCATTCTTATATGTCCAGTTCTGGTAGCCAAATTTTCATTCTTCAACTAGGTTCTAAGCTTATCATTGATAGCTTGAAGTTTCTTGATTCCAATATTACCTATCAAAACATCTATGTAGTTTTTTTGTGCAAGTCAAATTTATCCAAAGGATGAACATTATTCATATCTATAGAGATGTTTGTTACTTTTTTCTAATCCTTTGGCTCCATGACTTCTATATTCATCTTCCCTTTCTCATAGTCTACAACTGAGATCATTCTGGTTTGACATGTATCATGGTCATAGATTTTATGAATCATACTTTTCTTGATTCTTGCACCTTCCTTTCTAACTTTCATGAACTACTGAAATTGGTCCAATTTCCTTGATTGATCATCGGTTCCTGACTCTGTCTCACTTCGAGTTGCCATAACTTTGAGCTTTGGGGTAAGATTTGGACATAAATTGATCCACATATTGTGAAAATTCAACATTCAGAGTATTTTTAATAATCATAGTAGTCCAGTGAGAGACTGAGGTAGGATTACTAAGGTCATATTCAAATTTTAACCCTAGATGCATGAAATGAAAAGCTTGTGTAAACAGAAAGAGATGAACCATGTAAGACTGGTTTATGAAGCTTCTGAGAGGCTCGAATTCAGAAAGGTAGTAATAAATTTGATCTGCTGTGAACTGGGTGTAATTTAATTTAGTGATAGGTTTAGGTGTGATTAGGCAGATTGAAACCATCATTCCTAAGAAAAATTCATCAACTGTTAGATCATTCACTTTCCCTAATATCGTAGAAATCGTTGAAATTATTTTCCGAGAAGTATCGGGGAAGAGATCTGTTTGAATGACCACATTATCTCTAGGAATATTTAGGTTCATACATAGGTATGATTGTAGTAAAGAAACCCTATCTTTTGATTCCATTTCTCTGAAATATTTGGTTTCCAATAACTCATTTAATGGTTCACTATTGGGGTTAAGTGACCATCTCATCATCTCATTTATAGTATGGGAGTTTAATTCAATGAGAACATTCCCGACTTCAGAGTTTATAGCTCTTTTGGATGGAATATAATTCTCATCACACCATACTACGAATTCTGGGAAATAGTAAACCCGAGGAATTACGAATTTGGAAAGTTCAGACTCCCATGCATAATAGTGGTCAACTAAATTTCGGAAACCATGTTTCTCCTATTGGTATAACACATATATCAAATGATAAAATATGATTGAAGACGTCCTTATCTCTATCAATAAGATATTCTTCTATGAGATTTGGATTTTTCTTACTTTCTGTAGATTGAGATGTATTCATTTTGATACTAATAATAGAAGAATAAGAGGGTTTTAAAATTACCCGTGGAGGATGTTGACTGAGACATGTATCATACTAGAGTAATAATGGAGAATCTTTGTAAGAACTATTGATTGGGTGCTTGAAGTCTTCATAAACTCAAAATAAATTAATCATTTGACCCTTTTTCCCTTTTACCTTCTGAAATACATATGTGTCATTATATTATGAGCTAAAAGTTAATCATAAATTCAATTCTTACCTTTTCCTTTGGTTGATGTGATGTTGTACACATGTCATCTCCTTGTCTATTGTGGGGGGTTCAGGTGTGGTTAGGATAACCACATAGCCTGAGGGCTGCAAACTATGGATGGGTGCCATCTCGAAAAGAGGTTGATTATGGTAGAGTTGTACCCCCCCTTGTGTTAAACATCAAGCATGTGAGGGGGGCACAATTCACTATGAGCCATTGATCTTTTGATCTAAAGTGCATGGTCTAATCTGCACGAAATAAAACATTTTCATTAATATGAAACTATATAATAAAAAAAATATAAAGCCTATATTAAGTCTAAACAAAATCTAAACTCTATTAAAACTGAAATGGATTTCAAACTATGTAATAAAGGTTTAAAAGTAAACCGTATTTCTATTTTAAATAAGAAAAACTATTCTAAACAAAGTTTTTTTCATTTATTTGAATTCAAACGAATCTATTTTTTATTTTTTTATTGTTTTATATGTTTTTAATTTATTTTTTATAAGACCAAAATATTTTATTATTTCTAACTAATAAGTCATAAAATTTCCAAATTTATAAAATTTGGACTATGTTGCAATAGAAGGAATTACTGATATATATGCTACAGGTCCCACTCTGTCCAAAATTTCAAAGGGTCCACAAAACCGAGGTTCCATCTTGGCACACATTCCCATTCTCAAGGAACTTCTTCTGGGTCTAATTTAGAGATACACGTGATCCCCTACTTTGAACTCTCTAGGAGTCCTATTTCTGTCAGCATAGCTCTTCTATTTGTCCTGAGCTATTTTCAGATTTTTTTTTATTTGAATTACTTCTTGTTCCATTTCTTTTAACATATCTGGACCAAGTGTAATTTTTTCCACTGGGTTGTCCCAACTTATTGGAATATTGCATTGTCTACCATAGAGAGCCTCAAAAGGACTCATTTTTAAGGATTTCTGATAGCCATTGTTCTAGGAAAATTCTATTAGTGGTAGGTATTCTTCCCATTTCCTGGGTTGATGTATCACATGCATCCTTAACATGTCCTCTAATACTTGGTTTACCCTCTTTGTATTCCCATTAGTTTGAGGGTGGTAGGTTGTACTAAATAATAATTTAGTTAAAAAACCAGTGAACAGAGACTTCCAAAAATTTGAAGTAAATTTAGCATCTCTCTCTGATATGATTTCTTTAGGTATACCATGTGACCTAAATATTTCTTTCATAAAAAAATTGGCAATATCTATTGCCTTTCGAGTTGATTTTATGGTGATAAAGTGAGAATCCTTGCTCATCTTATCCAAAACTACCATAATGACATCATTTTGTTTGGTTGATTTAGGAAATCATGTGATACAATCCATGGATATGGTTTCCCATTTCCATTCTAGAATTGGTCGGGGTTGCAACAGCCCCTCTAGGTGCTTTTTCTCCACCTTAACATGTTTACATTCTAAACATTCAACTAAGTATTCAATTATGTCCTTTTTCATTCTTGGCCATAAAACAATTTCTTAGTGGCTGTGATCATTTTTGGATAACTAGGGTAGTGAGTGTATGGTCTTTTATGTAGTTCATCCATGATGAACCTGTTCAATTCGTCACAATTTGGGATATACAACTGAACTTTGTGTTGGCAATTTGGTTTTCATTGATGTCAAACTTGATAAATAGGTGAAGTATCATTGATTGATTGGTTTGAGAAGCATTTTCAATATTGGAATTATTGTTATCAAGGTGAATTGAATGTCAAGCATTGTCAATATTGGACATAATGTTATGAAGGTGACTTGAATGTCAAGCATTGTCAATATTGCACATAATGTTATGAAGGTGACTTGAATGTCAAGCATTGTCAATATTGGACATAATGTTATGAAGGTGACTTGAATATCAATAGAAATATAATATTGACTAATATATTGTATGAGCTTGATACACTCATCCTATATTGTATAAGGTTGAGATTGTGTCATTAACATCCATGCACAAAAGAATAAACTATCAAGAAACTGTCAAGATAAAGAGGGTAAATGGATAATCCAATATGGATCCATACAAATCACAAATAAAGAAGTTAATAAGACATGGTTCATTAAAAGTGATTCAAAAAATCTCAATTGAAGAAGAGTCCAGAGATGAGGTAGAATGCCAATGGTGGATGTTTGGTGAGGAAGCATTGACTCCATCGAGTCACAAGTCGAGTTGATTCAAACAAAAATAAGGCCGACTGTATGGAAGTCAATCGAATGCAAGAGGAGTCGAAGACAAGTTGACCAATGGAAAGCCCACAAATTGACAGAAATTATAGAATACAAGTCGATCGATTTCAAGACAAGTTGACCAACTGAAGGTCAAAGTCGAAGGAAAATTGAGTCAAGAAATACAAGTCGGCCGAAGCAAGTCAAGACTACCAAAGTCAGATTTCTCAAGTCATCTTTCTTCCAAGTCGATTCGGTCCAAGAAATAAGTAACCTAAAGGTCAAAATCGAAGAAAACTTAAATACAAGTCAGGTTGAGGATGAAGCAAGATTGGTCGACTAGAATTGAAATACTCAAGTCCAAATTTCTTCTAGTTGAGTCAACCAAAAATATGTTTGTCGGTCGAATGAGGAAGAAAATATGAAAAAGGGTGAGATGAAGTCAAATATTTAGTGACTAGCAGCTAAGAGGGAACCAATTTTAATATAACCATCAAGTAAAATGTTTACAAGTTTAGTTTAAATAATCACCAACAAAGGCGATATGTGGAGGTTGATTCAGGCATTCACGAAAATGTAATATGTACTGAAGTCAAACTTGCATCCGACGCCGAAAGGAAAATTTTGGCAATTTTCCTTCAAAGAATCACATATATCGACCACTTCACACACTTTATGGGAAAAGTTACTGCGTGTTGTCTAATTGGACATGTTCTGCAAAACAACTATGTCATTTAATTTTAAAATTTGTTTCCATCACTCCAGAATCTTCATATGAAAATCGTTGTCTAAATTGGTGTACAAAAATCAATTAATAAAAGTTACCATTTGTGTTAGTTAAATGAAGAGGTGCAATGTTTCATTCCAAAAGGACACACTGTTTCAAAGTGGCACCCTTTGGAAGACTATATAAGTAAAGGAATATGAAGGGAAGAAATTTTCTTGGTGGATATAAATATATACATATAATGGATTGAATGAAATTTCATTCTATCAAGTTGGTGCCTATTTCCAAGCTGAGTCTTGTCACGAGGATTGGATTCCTCACATCTCAGTGGGATCTGAAATCAACAAGTCGGGTCTTGTTATGAAGGTTGGATTCCTCATTTCCTAGTTGTATCTGAGAACTACAAGTTGGGTCTTGTATCATAGATTTGGATCTCTCATATTCAGTTGAAATTGAAGATATTAAAGGATTGATTTTATATGTATTCATTCAAGTTAAATAAATAAAAGAATGATATTTTATCTACTTCATACAGTTTGTGTTATACATTTTTATGAATAATTAATTGAGTTGCATATATCTTATTCAGTTAATTTAGTTAATCTATGAAAGTGTGAAAAGTAGCCAAAAGTTCCAGACATTGATTCAACCCCCCCTCTCAAGGTCATTGTGTGTTTCAACACTTTATAGGTTAGCAAGACATCATTCAACAGTTGATAGCCATCATATTTCATCCATGTGGTCTCTTTCTCTAAATATGCCTTTATGGTTTTGAAAAACTCATGTCTCTTGTGCACTTTTAACCCTTTCCTTGATGTTTGATTCATAGGTTCTTATAGCTTCCAAGTCAATCAATTTCATGCTTCTATTGACGGTGTCATCCACCCTATTTTATTTTCCTTTAATGTGTTTGATTTCAAAATCAAATTCATTAAGGAGAGCCATCCATCTAGCATGCCTAGCATTGAGTTTTGGTTGGTCAAACAAATATCTCATCCCGCTATGGTCTGTCATAAGTACACGTTTTCTTCCTAGGAGGTAATGCCTCCACATTTTCATACCATGTACTATGACATCCAATTCCAATTCACGTGTCACATAATTTGCTTCATGCTCATTTAATTTTCTATATTTGTAGCAAATCACATGCCCTTCTTGCATGAGGAATCCTCTGAGTCCTTCCTTGAAGGCATTTGTACACCCAAGGAATTCTTAGAAACTCTTTCGGCATAGAAACTCTTCACAAACTTTGTTTCAGCACATGTGCATTAAATAAAAGGTGTTTTAACTGCTAGAAACTCTTCACACTCTGTTGTCCAAACAAATTTAATTCCCTTTTTCTGAAGAGAGGTGATTGGATAACCAATATTGGAAAACCCCTTTATGAACCTTTTGTAGTATCATGATAGGCCCATAAAGGATCTTATATCATCTACATATTTTGGTGTAGGCCAATCCATAATGGATTTTATCTTGTCAGGATCAACTGCCACTCCTTCCTCAGTGATGACGTGGACTATGGACTTGTTTTTGGAAAAAGTCACACTTATTGAACTTTCCATAGATATTGTGCTCTCTCAGCACTTGAATCACAAACTTGAAGTGCTCTTCATGCTCTTATTTATTCTTAGAATATATTAGGATATCATCTATGAAAACCAACACAAATATTTCCAAGAACTTATTGAGAATATTATTTATTAAGCACATAAAGGTGATCGGTGCATTTGTAAGCCCAAATGGCACCACCAAAAATTCATAGTGCCCATATCTAGTCCTAAAGGTTTTTTTTGTGGATGTATTCATCCTTAATCTAGACTTGATTGTATCTTGACCTCAATTAAATATTTGAGAAAATCATATCACCCCTTAATTGGTTAAATAAGTCATCAATTATTAGCAAGGGATACTTATTATTAATGGTCATCTTGTTGGGTTGTCTCTAGTCTATGCACAACCTAAGTGTTCCATCCTTATTCTTCAAAAAAAGGCTATTTCTCCCCAAGGAGATACACTAGGCCGGATGTAACCTTTGTCCAACATCTCCTTTGGTTGTAATTTGAGCTCAACTAGCTTGGGTGTACTCATTCTATAGGGTGGTCTAGACATTTGCACAACTCTAAGTGCAAGTTCTATTGAGCAATCAATGTCTATTATTGGAGGTAGACCTGGTACTTCTTATGGAAACACATATTTATACTCCTTCAATATAGGATGGTCCTATAGTCTTGGTTTACTATCCTCAAGAGAGTTCAATACGTGCATTGCATACAAAGGAAATATTTTTTTATAATGCTTCTTCACTTGAAGGGATGATATTTGTCTCACTGAGACATGATTTTGAATTCCCTATAGGGTCCTTTTCTTCCCTTCCTCATCTACACACTCTAATGTTTTATTGTAATAGTCCAAGTTGGGTTTATGGAAAGCTAACCAATACATGCCAATCAACATGTCATAAGATCCTAAAGGAAGTATGTTTAGGGTTGCCTGGGTAGACAACCCATTCATGATGAGTTGGCATGCTGGTATGACCTATATTACCTTTCTTTTTGTTCCAGTGGCTAGTTGTACCAGCCACGATTTAGCATATTTTACTTGTTGTAATTTACATTTATCAATAGTTTGAGGGGAAACATAACTCAAATTAGAACTAGGGTCAATTGAAATGGAAACAAGATGGTTGGCAATCATACCTTCCATCTCCACTAGTGAAGCTTGGTGGTCAGATTTTTTATTATCCAGGGCTACATAAATTTCTGGCATGCTCCTAGCCACCTCATTGACTGTGGTAGCTTCTTGGATGTTGTAGACCCTTCTATTTTCCTGTTGCCTTGTTACGAGGAAAATCACTCTATGGCATGGGGTAAACCACAACAGACGAAAATTACTACTAACAATATAAGATACGATAAAGAGCCTACATCTTCCAGATGTTCGATGAAGTCCACCATTGAGCACTCGACTCAAATAAATACACCTACAACCTGTCCTCAAAAACCAAGATATGCAAGCATATGGTGATAATATATAAAGTTAGCACATTCAATAGCATAATCCATCAATATTCATAACAAATACGCCTATGGAATAACAATTCAAATATTTGCAAGACATTAGTTGGATGCAAAAATAGTATTTCTATTAAAATGTAATCAATAGAAGTGTATGAATGACAAACTTCTATGTCGTCGTGTTCAAAATCGAGAAACTAAGTCCCTTCCATCTAGGCCTCGACCACTTCAATCCTTCACCAAAGGCAAGCATATATAAGAGAGACAATGAGGTTCTCCATCAAATAGGGAAGAGCTTGGGGGATGAACAATGTGTTCAGACTTAAAAGTACAAAGGGATGCAGACTCGATGTGAAGTGAATAATTCTCCAGAGTAACTTTTCTCTCAAAGTTGAATTATTCTACTCTTTTCCACAACTTGGATATGGCCCATTTATAGCCTTCAAATGGAATTGAAGGGATGATTCAGAATGTTTCCAGCATATGGAAGGTTAAGGATCATGGATCTTGTGATGTGACATGGAAACCTGACACCAATTTTTAATTTTTAGCACAAAACTCGATGTACGTGGGTTTTAATGGTGCAACCTACGTAGTCACATGTTATATAGCTATTAGGGCACGTATATGTGGAAAAACACAATTTTTAGCTCTGGGAACTGAAAAAATGGATATCAAGTCTGCATAGGGAAATGAAAAAAGGCCGTCTGAGCAAGTTTTCATAGAGTGAGGAAAATCTTGCTATAACATATGCCCCCTAATATGTGAGGTCAAAGGAGTATCTGCGATGGCCAAAATATATTATAATTCCCATAAGTGGATTAATGGAGACCCAGCTGGATGAACTAGTTGCTCATAAGAATATTACAATCCATACTGACTTTATGCACATGGATGCCAATTTGGTTTACACTGCATGTCAATGTGGAAATATACCAAACAATTGTTCATGGCCATGAATAGGCAATACAAGAGTAGATACATGCTATAGGTTGTCATAGTCACGAACAAGGCCTAGTGAAAACTAGTCTCAAAATCAATATGAAGATATATGTATACAATGGAGTACAATCTGAGCTCCCATGATCACTGAACTCATATAGGTATTGGTCCAATGAAAGATAGAAACAGCTCAGGAAAGTTGTGACTATGAACTGATGTCTTGAAATCTTCTACACGATTCGCCAAAGGTGCAAGTCTACATTATGTGAATAAAGGAGTTGAGGTCGAACACAATGAAACTTTGTTTGATTACCGGTCATTAAGGTATACCGTTAACAAACATGAGACAACCTACCAATAATGAAAGTAGGTATAAAGGCACCAAGTACATTCTTACAAGTGTGAATAAAGGTGTTGAGGTCGAACAATTGAAGAATCTATCAATTTGGACACATTAATGTATTCCCAACTGTCGATGGCGAGAGAACTAGCCACTGATGACTGCAAGCCTTTAAGTTCTCAAAATTCTCTAGGTATCGTTTCCAGAAAATATGGGTTGAAGTCGATGGAAGGAGACCCACTGAAAAGATAGAATTAAGGCATCTATCATCATTAAACATGAGGTACAAAGTAGGAGATTCATGATTTGGAGGAATTCGGACGAAGAAAATGTTCACAAACCAACGACTCTGTGCATATTTCGCGTGCACCAAATGCAAGCAGTGCACGAAAAAAGACCCTCTGAATAGAAACCAATAAGGAAACATTTCGACAAAGGCGAGGAAACCACCAATAAGGCTAATGGAATCCAAGACACTGCACAAATCCCACTGTGTGAATAGATTTCTTGTCTTCAAACACAAGGGAAACCCCCCAATCAACGACCAATGAGGAAATGTCGACTGTTGGGTTCAAGGTTACCTACCCATAATGAAAGTAGGACCAGGGTGCACGATAGGACTACAACTTCATGTAAATCTGAGACACTCTAAGGGTATGGCCAACATGCAAATTCAAGAGTTCTGAGAAATGGCCGACACAGGATGATAGACATCTTTTAAACAAGATCATGAGATATATGGATGAATCTGGCAGCATAGACTCACTGATGAAACTTTGTGATGTAGGAGGCACAATCAAAATTTCCATAGGGACTGGAAGAGTAACCAGTTGGGGGAGTAAAATATAAGTAACATGCTCAGTTTCCTAAGGTCATGCTAAACCCAAAATTTTGATGACAAGTGGACTCAAAAGTTTGTGCTATGTTCAAAGGTGACACAACTACTGCCAACATAAGATAATATTCTTTTCCCGCCCATCTTTTCTTGTTTTTTCATATACAAATGAACTCTATGATACAGAGAAGGAAATGAGTGTTACTAGTAAGCAACTAGTTCCAACAATGGAACATACATATGATTAATGCAAGGAGGTGCATGCAAGATATGTACACTCGAGGGAATGTTTCCTCTTGGGGTGTAGGGTGTCAAGTTGCAAAGGATATAAAAAAGGCTATGCTTGGATGATGATGAAAACTACTGAGGTGATAGGATTATGATGCGAAAGCAAGAACCGGAAATAGGCCCAATACTACAAGCAAGAGAATGGGATGAAACTACAACTTAATGCCTAAAAATGTCCTTTTTCATAAATTTGATTTACTTGGTTTGAAAAAAGGGTTAAACTTACACCAAATAGATGTCCTTTCAAATCCAATTTACAAGTGTGAAAGATACAAGTTCACTCGACAATCTTTTCTCTTTTTGAGAGATTCGTAAAAGAGATTAAACCCAACATGTTGGGAGTCCCACTAGGTATAGGTCAGCATGCTTATGAGTAATAAATGAGGTTTGAATGCAAAGTCATATATTATCTATAAGGGACTCCCTGTCTAATGGACAAAATCTCTGCATGGGCACAAAATGGAACAAAGGTTCTAACTAGGTCGCCCATGTTTGGTAAGTCTCTACCATTCAATAACGACACTTCTAGTTGCATAAAGAAGGTTTTGTGTTTCTACTAAATGGGTTCATACCTAAGGCATACAAATTGCAGTTATAGGATAATGAAAATGTGAAAAATGGAGTGATGGCCTATCCTATATGTTGGTCAACGAAAATACCTTCCAAAGTTAAGAACAGGAACATGGCGGCATAAACCGCAAGAATCCCTGGATAAAACCACCAAAACCAATTCCATCCACTATTTTATTAGTCCATTAGGCCAAAATATTAGAAAAAACAATGCAAAGTGGGTAAAACGTTTCTATAAATAGTGAAAATAACCAATTTTACTATACCATTTGTATTTTTTACCCAAATAATGCATTTTGGACCAACTTTCCCCTGAATTTCAACTACGGATTACAGTAGCCACGAGTGATGGAATTGACAACCGTCTGGACCAAGTAAGTCATATTTCCCTTCTATTCATTTCTATTGGATTAGTATTTTCAATTAGGTCTCCTTTTTTTAGTATTTCAAAGCGCAAATTAGAAACTAGGGTATACGCAGGTTGTAGATCATCACTTCACGTATATGCAGCCCTATACATGATTGTTATCAAAACAAATGGCGTATATGTAGCCCTATATGCGACTATTTAAGTTGTCACTTGCATACAAGTCCGTGGATTTGATTTTTAAAATGTTACTGACTCAAAAAAATGATTTTAAACTTACATGATGGTGCTAGAGTGGAGAGAAAGATAACATAAAGAGGTTGATGTTGCAGTGGAGAGAGATCCAGGGGCCAAAATGTAATTAAGAAGATGTGGGCTATATAAATTTTGGGCTCTCAAAGGCATGAGGGATCAAGTGAGATTTATCTAGATGTTGGTGAACTATTGGGATCCAGATACAGAGACCTTCAACCTCGATGGGCAACCATTAAATATTGAAGTTGAGAGCATATTATTTTTGACAGGATTGTCATGTCAGGGTGAGGTGGTGAACCTCAAAGCCCGAGGAGTTGGGAGTGGCATGAACATAGAGGACTGCATGGCCACTCATTGCATTGCAGGGACCAATAAGGTAGGGAGCCAACTCTCGATCAGATCGATCAACAATCTAAGCCTCACAATTGTTGTGCTAGTGTTGACACGACTCACAGTGTCAACCTTGTTGCATCAGGAATCAAGGCCAATTATGTTCTATTCATTGGAGTGATTTCGACCCACGATTTATGATTGGTGCACCTCATTGTTGGCCAACAAGAAGAGCCAGCTAATAGATTTCAAATAGAGTAGAAAGAGGAACTCCAGGTTTTCATCTATCCTATGTATTTTTTTCTTTAAGCAAGTTCCAGGCTTGGGCCCTAGAGTTGAGATTGTTTCGCATGGACTTCACGGTCTAGCCATGGCACAATGGCCCGAGGTGATGAGGTTGTTGGGGGGTGGTAGGGTACCAACACCCTACAAGGACAAGTATTTCATGTGGTAGCATCGACAGGTGATAGATCTGGAGGAATACCCTTATGAAGGGATCGACCTCATAGTAGATCTAGACATGCCATTACCACCAAGTTTCGCCTACAGAGACATAGGTATGTAATTTTTGTTTTAATATTTCATTTTTTGTATTTTTGTAGAAGAAAACAAAAAAAAAAATTGGATGATGTCAAGTAATAATTAAACATGTATGTTTTTCAGATGGGGGTCTACGACGGCTAGACGGATGATCCAAAGAGAGGAGACTTTGAGAGAGTGCTTCAAAATGTGTAGTGCAACCTGTCTTGTTTGACGCAAAGAATTCCCATTGTTCAGGTAGAGTATCTGTTGGAGGCGATGCATAGGTAGGTGGTAGGTGTGCTCTGTGCTTGGGTGTGACTCTTTCGACATCTCGAAAATGTCGTACTATGATCTCATGAAACACATATGGTTCCACAGATGTAGATGTCTTTATTACTATATTGATCGACCGTATATTTATTTTGAGGGTGTGAGCCCCAATTTTGTACTATAACACCATATTTTTTGGAGAGATGAAATATAGAAATCATTGATCTTTGACTTTACTTATATTACAATGTGTACATTGGTGAACATGTTTTCTTTTCTTTAGTTCTGTGACAAATTCCAATATAAAACATAATGAGCATATGCATCGGACACATAATTAGAAATTCTAGGTATTTGATGATAAGTAATAAAATCAAAATGTCATTCCAAAATTCGTATCAATAGGAATCATTGGAGTAGAGTAGGGTCTGGCACAGGGTAACTGTCGTTCAACTAACATGCTAATAACTAAGAGTCCAGGAGAACTTCTAAATAATAAATACCATGTGAAATGACATCATGTAAAATATCTATAATGGTGTTATATTCTGCCACATTATTCATTGATGGCCCTAGGAAAACGCCACCTGAAGACACCCATAGACCCTCAAGTGAGTAAACAACCCAAGTGGTGGAAGCCAAGTTCCATGTATGATGACTGGCCCCATCAGCGAATCCTAAGTAGACCAAAGAGTCCGTTGACATCTGCCAACAAAGGGAAAACTCGATAAGCAAGTTGAATATGAAAAGGGTAAAAGATATATAAACTAAAATACATTAGTATACAAATAGTTACGCCCAAGCTTGGGTCTCAAGCATAGTATATTTTCAAGTAGAGCCCATTCCTGGGCTCAACCATCATATTCCCTTCATAATATTCTAATTCATAGGCTCATTTTTCTAAGACACGTTGCATGATATAGGAACCATGCCACATGGGTTTGAACTTGCATGCCCCAGTGTTTCTTTGGCTTGGTCATACAGAAGGACCAAGTCACCCTTATCATATTGTCAAGGATAGACAAACTTATCATATTGGACCTTGACACGTCATTTATTCACTTCGATAGTCATATAGGAATCTCGATGTTTCTCATGTAGACTCTTCAGGTGTACGAGGCATTGTTTGAGATCGAAAGTGTCATGTAGGAGCGTAACTACCAATATAAGAGAAGGGATTCCACATTCAATAGGTAGGATCGACTCCACACCATGTACTAACTAGAAAGGATAAAAAATGGTGGAAGTCTTAACCAAGGTTCGATATTCCCAAAGCGTAGGGTAAAGCATGATATGCCACTCAGATTTTCTCTGGCTAACAATTTTATGCCAAATGGTCTTGAGAGACTTGTTCACAACCTCTACTTGTCTATTTTCCTGGGGGTAGTAAGGGAAAGAATGACCATGTTTAAACCCCAGTTTCGATGCTAATTCTTTTATCATTTTGTTCTGAAAGTGACTCCCATGATTAGTGACAATCTCACTCGATATTCCAAACCTGACTATAATTTGATTGAACATGAAAAATGCAGTAGTATTACCATCGGATTTAACTATAGGCATGGACTCATCCCACTTAGTAAATTAGTCTACAACCATGATAATATGTTGATGCCCCCTAACCGAAGTTGGGTTGCAATCCACAAAATCCACCCCTCACTTGGTGAAAGGACCGATGGTAATGATCGGGTGGAGAAGGGTTGGATGCGAGCGCATATTTAGAGTGAACAAATGGCAAGGGTGACACTTCTTGACCGCTTCAACACAATCTTTTAAAATAGACGTCCAAAAATAATTGGCTCACAAAATTTTCTGGGTTGTTGCAAGCCCAGATAGATGACCACCACAAGCCCCACTATGAAAACCATTAAGAACAGACTCAACTTCTTCATGAGTCAAGCAACGACGCAATATATTGTATACTCCTCGACGATGTAAAGTGTCTCCGACGATAAGGTATTTCTTAGCTTGATATCGTATGAGTCGTCGGTCATCTCTCGAAAGATGTTGAGGGAACTTCAAGGTTTGAAGATAGATCACAATATCTCCATACCATGGATATGACAATGAAACACGGAAAACGTGTTCATCCACAAATGAATCAACATGAATAACATCCTCATCTAACCGAGGGAAGTCTAATATTAACTCGGTAAAAACTAGTGATTTCTTGTATTTCGCAAAAGAAAAATTGAGATCAAACTCTTTCAATATGACAATCCATTTATTATATTTTCTCCCTTTGATATGCTTAGTAAGGACGTATTGAAATGGGTTGACATCAACAACAATGGTAGTTTTTCAAAGTAATAAATAGTGTCGTAATCAATGAACTGCATGAACGGAAGCCAAAGCTAGCTTCCCAACATGAGAATACTTGAGTTCAGGGTTGACTAAGTTTTGACTAAGACAGTAAACGACATTCTCATAGAGCTCATCATCCTCCTAAACTAAAACCATACCAATCGTCCCTTGGGATGCAGTGATATAAAACAAGTAATATCTATTGTAGTCTGGAGGCTTTAGCAAAGACATCGATACCAAGGATTTCTTCAGAGCATCGAAGGATTCCTGGGGTCGCTCATCCTAGATAAAAGGAGTGTTCTTCTTTAAGAGACACATGAAACCCATAGTAATATTGGTATAGTTTACTATAAATCGACGTAAAAAGTTAGCTTTCCCCTGTAAACCTTGAAGCTGACAAATAGTGCACGGGGGAGGAAATCGAGGTATTTCCTCAACCTTTAATGGATCCACCATGATCCTAGTCTTAGAGACTAAGAATCATATAAGACGACTTGACCTAACGCAAAAGATGCATTTATGAGGATTCAAACGGATGCGGTAATAGCGACATATTTCAAAAACTAGCTAAAGGTGGGTAGAGTGGTCCACTCTCTTGCAGGAGTGAGCAACGAGATCATCGAGATAGGATTCGACTATATGCTTGAGATCGTGAAACGTGAAGGTCATAGCTCATTCAAAGGTCGCTCCGAAGTTCTTAAGGCCGAAAGGCATTTTCCAGTATGAGAAAGTACCCCAAGGACAAATAAATGTCATCTTATGTTGATCCTCAGGCTTAATATAAATTTGGTTGAATCCTAAAATTCCATCCATAACAGAAAAAACCTCGCTTCCCACACACTCATCGAGAATATGATCAATGAAGGGTGTCGGGAAGTTGTCTTTAGGACATGCCTTATTCAGGTCTCGAAAATCCTTGTATACACGGATGGTTCCTTGCTTCTTATTCACAGGAATGAGATTGGATACCTATTCAGTCAAGGGAACCAGGTAGATAAATCCAACATTAAGCAGTTTTTCCACCTCTTCCTTAATAGTAATGGCCTTCCTAGGATTGACAGCTCTAATTCATTGTCGAATAGGTTTGGCATCCTGGTAGGTTTTAATCTCATGTTCGACAATTCGAGGGTCAATTCCTAGCATCTCTTCATATGAAATCAAGAAGATACACACTTGAATCAAGAAAAGAATCATTGGAAAATCCTCTCGAATGATTACTACCAACAACACAAGGGATCATGGAGCTAACAAAAGATGAGCTAGTAGGGCAGTTAAGATGGCCTGATTCCTTAATTCTACGTGGATTGCGGAAAAGTGCTAGAAGCGTGTGATGCAGTTTTGTCAGTCGAGCGAGTGGAGTAGAGCAGAAAGAGACATAACTCTCAAGCAAATAAAGTTATAAAAGTAAGTAGTGATATTAGAAATGGGGCTAGCTAGATATTTTATAAGAGATTTATTGGGTCCTTAGTATTGAGCTTGCTCTGAGCCTATTTTAATATTGTAGTGATTTTGAAGATATTTTTGTGTCTGATATATGTCTAAGTCTTAAGAGAAGGCACATTGCGCAGTGTGTGGTAATTTTGAGGAGTTGTATAGAGAAGATATGAAGTTCTATGGATGTCATATATATATTGTGTAATGTATTTCTTTGTTTTGATGGAATAACTCTAGTAATAAAGATGTGACAGTTTTAATATATTACATTTCTATCATGTATGAGTTGAATATATGTGTGTGTATTGTTTTACATATTAGTCCTAATAATTTTTCAATTATGAGTAGCATGAATGCTAGTCCCGATGTATATTTGTATGTTGAGCCTTCATCCCTGTCACAATACCTTATGGTATCTATTATCCTATTTGCATCCCGAGTGAGACCTTCCTTGGCCTTGGCCTAGGATTGATATATTGAGGATATAGGATTTTTTTTTAACAACTCTAGATGAGACCTGGGTCTAAACTCCCCAGTGTTAAGAAGGATGCATGCAAGTGTGGATTAAAAAAGACAACAAATGGTTCAATTGTCAGGACCTGAAAGTCTTCTCATGAATGATGAAGGACAGATATGAGGTGGCATCTATCTCAAGAGGAGATTCAAGACTGGTTGACTGCAAAAGAGCATGAGTTTTCCTTGTGAGAAACCCAGGGACTGAGAGTGAATGTCAACCAATGGAAATATATGTATCTTTACACAAATATGCATGAGATTTTCTTTGTTGAATTTCCTTGTTTATTGTTTGAAATGATAAAAAGGAAAGTTGCTACCAATTCTATTGTGTGGTTGTTAGAACCAATGGTTTGGGATCAAACCAAGCTTTAAGAATTGAAAGTGTCAGATAATAAGTGGACTCAGAACATATATAATTATAGTTTTCTTGAGTAAAAGAAGGCTACATTGTTGAGTTTTTTGTGGAATACACTGACTCTTTCAGTGAGGCTGAAAGAAATTTTGTGGAAGGTATGAGAAACCAGATATTAGAAGAAATTTGACTTTGGATAAAAATGTTGTTTTTGGAGAAAGTGTTGATGTGCATGGAACCCGATCGAATGGATGACTAAACATCCCTAGCGTGGGGGGGTTGCAAAGACGAGGCAAAGTCATAGAGAAAATGGATATGTTGAGTAAGATCTAGAAATTGTTGAGATGAGGTGAGGAATGGAATGGACCCAAAGGAACATAGGAGAAAAAAATACAAGAGGTATGCAAGAAGAGTTGATAGAAGAAGAAAAGCAGAGCAGAGAGGTGGAAAATACTTATCCAAGAGCACACGACGAGGGGTCGAGCTCAGGATGAAGAGAAAAGAAACCATATCAAGTGGTAGTGTAGAAGAGTATGATGTGTCAGAGTGGCGCACACATGAGGATTGGCCCAGAAAGAGGCATGGAATAGAGGATAGAGTGTCCAATGGGGATACAATTAGTGATACCAGTAAGCGTCTAGGTGACGAAGTCCACACCCCTTGGTTGTTGTGGAGTGTCGCAACCTTAGAGTAGTAGTGCATTGTTCAGAGACAAATATAATGTGAAAATTGGTAGTGTGCAGATAGGACTAGGAGATGAAGAGCACATTTGTTGTGTGCAGTTAGGAACAAGAGACAAAGCACACATTTTTGGTGCGCAGATAAGACAAGAAGGTAAAGTGCAACGTGTTGGTGCGATAGAAGAAGAGGAAGATTGAGGCTCCCCTAGTGGTGGGGGATACAAATTGGCAATAGTAG
>ML780885.1:80202-102806 GCA_009831015.1 Picea engelmannii | reverse complement strand
TCTGGCAGTACTCATAATTTCATTCACTATAAATTAGCCAAAGATCTCAATTGCTTTGTATATCCAACGCCAGAGTTTCAAGTAATGATTGCAGATGGAGGAACTATCAATTGCTCAGGAAGATGAAATAAGATCAATCTTACTATGGGGGAATATGTAATGAATAGTCCAATGATTGCTATACCCATGGGTTCTGAGAATTATAAGCCAGGTGATTTGCTTGCCCATAATGAGGATAAATATGTTTCCCTTAAGGAGGGTAAAAAGTAGATACTGGAGACGGATACACATTAGGGGGAGTATAAACATTAGACCCTTGGGAATGATAAGGTTGTTTTCCTTGAGGACTCCAAGTGGTGTTTGGGATGCTCGGATAAGGTTGTCCATAAGATGGTCTGGAAGGAACAAGATTTGATACTCCTCCTTGTGGGTTATGATATGAGTGCCCCCCAACATGGGGTTGGGTAAATGTACCTTTCGAAGATACTCCCCAGGATTGTGAAGTGTTTCCAGCAAACGAAGGTTTCCCCCCTACCAGCGGTGGATTAATGACCGGGGTATGACTGGAAAAGGGAGGTTTCCCTCCAGGAGGAACATGAAAAGGGGGTTGTCCCTCGGGAAGGGTAGGCCCGCCATAGGACAGTGGTCTTATAGGAGGGATAGATATGTTAGATGATGGTTGCCCTCTATTCGGTTGTATTTGGCTAGCAAGGGTCTGCATTCTCTGGTGCAAAGATGTCCCAGTAATATCGTGTGGAACATGTGGAGTTGTAGAGTGAAAGTTTGTAAAAGTGGGGGTAGGGATAGAAGTGCCTTGGGAATGAGTAGAGGTGATGAGTCCAGCATTAGGATGGACTTGTGCTAACGTAACACTAGGGTTAATGACCTGATCGATGGGGTGATTCATAGTTTGACTGGATGGTCCCGTTTCAATAGGAAGGTCATGAGGATTAAAGGGTTGTTGAAAGCATTCAAAATGATCATAGAGATCGCATCCTGATGAAGTCCTCCATACAGAATGAGCATGTGTAGGATTTGTATCTAATGCAGTGGTAGGACGAACAGGAGTCCTATACTCATCACCAAGGATTGGTTCTGTGGATCCCATATATGTTTCATTAAAATCTCTCTCAGGTAACTGTGGGACCTCCTCGTCTATAACGTTCCCATGGGAGTCTAAATGAAGAAAAATTGGTTTGAGAGGGGATGCCAACACAGATCTAGTGTGAGGAGTGGGATTCTCAACCATAACCAAAGTGCCTTATGGGTTGTCTAACGGAGTATTAACAACACTCCTAGCGTCAGATTGATTTTCTACCTCTCCATGGTAGTTGTCTTCTGGAGGGTTAGGAGGTAAGGGTTAGTAGCCTTCTGGAGGTAGCCCTTGCATTCTACGCGATCAATGAAGACCTTTATTGTCTACAGGCTCAATTTTGGAGAATAATAGTACATGTTGAAAATCTAGGGCCAATTAACGAAAAGAAACTGCATACGCTAATAAAATCTAGGAATCAAAACCAAGAAAACAAAACTTCTCCCAATGATCATACTAGTTGGTGATGAAATCCAACGTCACATGATCAAGTCAAGAAGGGGATAGGATATGGTGGAATAGTTACAATGGCAACCTACTTAACGGACTTGCACCTTAGTGCAAGCTTCCACGCAGTAATTGTGGATTTACCCTCCAAGGAGCCCGAGTGAGTTTGACCAATGTCTGTTATAGGTACAGTGAGACTTCTCTTCATCGTCACCTCATGTAAGTACCTAAATATTATGGCAACTAAGGACACCAACTCGCAGTCAACCCCTGGGCAGGTATAGTCGACAGTCCGATCCGAACGTATGGGCAGGATAACAAGTCTGAAATCAACTCGAGAGGCTCCCACACATATTCATGGGTATACCCTCAAGTGACCCCCAATATATGATCCGACCACTTGAGGGGGGATAATCTCCATAATTCTCCCAAATGCGACCTCGTGCATAACCCTTGTGTGGGAGAGGGATCCCAGAAAGCCTATACGACAATTGGATTTGACTCTCCCTATCGCAGTATGCTAATGTTTGTTTTTGAAAACTTTGGAGAGTTGTACTCACAGCCTAATCCAAAGTGCTAATCCTAGTCTAATGTTGGTGGAAGATCCTAAAAACAAAAATTTTCTAGATAAATTTTAATTAGCGATAATTTTATAGTTGTTCTTTACTCAAGGGTGTATGAAAATGAAATTGATGGTATTGTGACTCAATTCCCAAAAGATGCATAAGAAAATGATATGCAGTCTTTTCTTTCAATGAATGCCTATTTAAGGGAAAGAGAGAAAGTTCTTTTCATTATCAAACACTAAAATGAAACATCCTCATACAATTGTTTCTCAATCAAATCCAATGGAATGCTAAAAAAATTCAGAAATGCCTTCTAATATCCAAACCAATCACTAAAATATGTCATTTTTCTTATATGTGAATGATAATCAGATGGAAAACTTCTAATGTCAATCAGACTTCAAGATTAAACAATCAAAATCAAACCTCACACAAACAAAAATGCACTCTCGTTGTGAATAAACAAGAAGGACAAAGATAACCAAATTTGCAAACAAGAACCAAAAACCTCAAACAAAAGATAAATGTTGGAAAACTAACCTCAAATATCAAATGGAAAGCTTCATAGACCTTTGGATTTCCTCACAAAATCTTTCACTCAGTTAGATAAACGAGAAGAAAACAACAAGTTAACTCTAGGTCAGCAAAGACAAAGAGTGACTTCAAGGCAAGGAAAGAAAATGTCAAATTCCCAAACAAAAGAGGATCAATTCAAAGAAAACATGGTTTTGAAGGCCAATACCAAGATGAATTGAGAGTATGAGACTCTGATCAAGTGCAAAAAGCAAAAAACTGAACCCAGAGAATGAAAACCTAGAGGATTTATCACAGAAAAAGGGTAGCGCTCTGGTGTAAAGGGCACCAAAGAATTCCAGTGCTCTGTGTAAGACCACCAGGGAGTGTTAACACTTTGATAGCAAGGGCATGGGAGATCTCTGCTTCAAAAGTTCAGAAAAATGCCCAAAAACGCAAAAAATCAAGCAAACTCAGTCAATCAAATTGCATATGATGAAATCAAGAGCCAATCAATCAGATCTAAGAATCAAAG
Source organism: Picea engelmannii (assembly GCA_009831015.1). Classification (NCBI taxonomy): domain Eukaryota; kingdom Viridiplantae; phylum Streptophyta; class Pinopsida; order Pinales; family Pinaceae; genus Picea; species Picea engelmannii. Next base: position 99,652 of record ML780885.1, on the reverse strand, counting down.
AGACAGTATGACAGTATGGAGAAATTCAAATGAGTGGGAAAAGGGCCAAAACAAGATCTAGGAAAGGAGACAAAAATCAGAGCTCCTCCCTAGTGGAGTCGCCAATTTATGTTACAAGTGAATCCTTTTGCGGACAAGCAGATTCCCTCTTGGTATCTAGACTCCTAAGGCCAAGAGAAAAAAGTGCTTAACATGGACACTGACATCCTTTTAGGTCTAATCAAGCTAATATACGAAGGAGAAGAAGAAAGATATGTACCTCATTAACGATGTGTGTCCTTGCAAATTCCAGGATGAGCTTCGATCTTGAGCTCCCTGATAGGTCCTGTAGAACAAACAAAGATACAATGGACTTTCTATTCTACTGAGATTAGCTCAAATATAGATCTATCTACTGAAGACAAACTCATGTGGAACAAACACAAGTTTGAAAGAAACAGGCCAAGCATTGATATATTGATGAGAACAAGTAAAAGTACTTACAATCCTTTGATGAAGGTGCAGCAGCTTCTTCCAGTTATCCTTGTCCAACCCCTTTGCTCAAGTAATCTACACTGATTTCTTTGGTGACATACCACTTATAGAATCATAAGATTGGTATCAATATCTAGTCTCTACCTTCCTTTGACCATGAGGAGGCCTCCTTATATAACCTTGGAGAGGCCCAACCACTTGATAGATATTTGGGATACGTTGAGGATTCTTCTCCTTCAGTTGAGGATCTTCCCTAAGATCATTCCTTGACCTTCTATTCGAATCCAACCACGATCAAAAATTGAGGGGATTCTTCCTTATTTGAGCTCAACAAACCAAAAATCCATTCAGAAAAGGTAGAGCTCCCCCAAAAGGGTACACAGAGCGTTTGAGTGCTCCTCCAAAGAGGCCTAGGGAGCACTGGCACTCCCTGACAGTGGCTAGGGGAGTGTTTCCCTCTAAAATCCATTTTTTGAGTGGTTTTTCCAGTGGCAAAAGGCTTGTACTTCTTGTCAACTGATTTCTCTTCTTCAAAACTAGTCTTTGAGGTGTCTTAAGTGTCCTTGTGATGTCGTTAGAGGCACGACATGGGTAATATGGTAGTAGGATGTTTGTGAAACTTGCAACACTTGTGGTCAAGATGCGACACTTGCGGACACGATGTGACACTTACAATACTTGTAATGACGACACTTGCAACACTATTGAAGTGAGTAATTTTGATGTGTAACAATGAAAAACAGGTAGAAACATTCCTTCAAATGAGTGATGAATTTTTTATTTCAAATATTGATGATGAGTGTTGTTGTGAAGAGAATGAAGATGCATATGTGTTCAACAATTATGACCTTTTTCAAAATCAAATTGCTGGAAGAGATATAGTGCAGCTCAAAAATAACATTATTCCCAAAGGCTTGGTCCCATTGGAAAAGATTTTTGACAACAACGATGTAGCCAGAAATCCTAAAATCACTGCAAATGATGAGTACATAGAAGATTGAAACATTGGGACTCAGAAGGATCCCAAGATCATCAAACTGTAAAAGCCAATCAGTCCAGAAATTAAACAGAGGTATATCATCCTAATGAAGGATTTCCTTAACGTATTTGCATGGAGTTATGAAGATTTAAAGGTCTATGATACTAAGGTAGTTCATCATGTAATTCCAATCAAGGATGATCATAAACCATTCAAGAAAAAGTTGAGAATAATAAACCCTCTATTGTTGCCATTGATTGAAAAGGAGGTAAGGAAGTTGTTTGATTCCAAAATTATAGTGTCCTTAATATTTTCCATGTGGGTGGCTAACCTAGTGCCTGTCGGAAAGAAAAGTGGTGAGGTCAGGTTGTGTGTAGACTTTTAGAATATAAACAGGGTGTCTCTCAAAGAAAATTATCCACTTTCTAAGATGGATTACATCCTGTAGAAGGTGGTTGGATATAAGAATATATCAATACTTGATGGTTTCTCTGGATACAACCAAATCATGGTGCATCCTGATGACCAAGAGAAGACAACTTTTACAACACCTTGGGGTACCTTCATGTATGCAAAAATTCCTTTTGGGATTATGAATGTAGGAGAAAATTTCCAAAGGGCCATGGACATATCCTTTTCCAATGATAAGGATAAGTTTATTGTTATTTACTTAGATGATATTACCATATTTTCATATTATGATGATCAACATCTCAAACATCTAAGGGTTTTCCATAAATGTAGAAAGTTTGGCATCTCATTGAATCCAAAAAAGTCAAATTTTGGAATGCAACAAGGAAAATTAATTGGACACATTTCAAAGGAAGGGATAAAAATAGACCCCATTAGAGTGGAAGAAATTCTCAAGATTGGCACACCCAGGAGCAAGAAGGAGGTACAATCTTTCCTAGGAAAAGTAAATTTTTTGAGAAGGTTTATTCCTAACTTGGATAAAATCATAAAGTATATAAAAAATATGCTCAGGAAAGGAAATGAAATAAAATGGACTCCTGGATATTGGAAGTCTTTTCAAGATATTAAAGTGGCACTGACCAAAGCTCCAGTGTTGGCCAGCCTGAATTTTGCAAAATATTTTATCTTGTTTTCTTTTGCTTCAGAACACACCATTGTTGGTGTTTTGTTGCAAAAAGATGAACAAAACTTTGAAAGGACCATAGCCTATTATAGCAGGACATTAGGAGACTCCCCACTAAGATATGACATCATGGAAAAGAAGGAATATGCCTTGGCGAAGGCCCTTAAGGAATTTAGAACTTATATCTTGCATTCCCATGTCATTTCTTATGTTCCTAGCAATTATGTAAATGATATTTTGAATCAGTTTGATCCTGAAGGAAGAAGGGGAAAATGGATAGTTGTGATGTTGGAGTATGAACTTGAGATCAAACCTACAAAGATGATTAAAGGTTAGGGGCTTGCAAAGTTGATGGCACAATCCAATTGTGATGTCTTGGGAATCAATTTCATTGCTGACTTATCAACAAATTCAGAAGAAGAAATAGTCCCACAGGTATCCCAAAAATTCATTGATTCTCCTTTATATGCTGATATCATTTATGTACTAAGAAATTTGCAGGTTGCTCCTGAGTTAAGAAAAACAAAAGCCAAATTTTTGAAGTTCAAAGCAACAAAGTTTTGCATTCTAGACCATTCTTTGTATTGGAAAGATCTAGGTGGGATCTTGCTAATTTGTTTGTCGGAGGAAGAAGTGAAGAAATATATCAAGGAGTTTCACAAAGGTGTCTGTGGGGGGCACAATTATTTGAATACCATTGCGCACAAAATACCGAGGGTAGGGTTCTATTAGCCTAGTATTTTTTCTTATGTATACAAGGAAATTTCCAACTGCCATGAATGCCATATTTTTTATGGAAAAAGAAAGATTCAGCCTTTACCATTAAAGCCTATCTTTGTTGAAGCACCATTCATGTAATGGGGTCTTGATTTTATTGGAGAAATTCATCTGCCATCCTTAGCTCAACATAGGTGGATATTGACAGCCACTGACTACTTCACTAAATGGATTGAAGCAGTCCCCACAAGGCAAGTTATTGATATTGTTATCATTCAATTTTTAATGGAGAAATTTTGCAGTGACTATAATATAACTCTTGGTCATTCCATAGCTTATTACCCACGGGGTAATGGGTTGGCTAAGTCATCCAACAAAATCTTGACCAGTGCTATTAAGAATCTTCTGTAGGAAAATAAGAAAGCTTGGAACAAAGATATTATCTATGTGTTATGGGATGATAGGATCACCACTAAAAGGTTTATTTCTACATCACCTTTTCATATTGTATATGGTACAGAGGCAGTTTTTCCTACCTCATTAGGATTTCTAGTGATGAGACTAATGCAAGAATAACAATATGAACCAAATGATGCTCTAATGAGGATAAACCAATTAATCCATGTGCATCAAATGAGAGAACAGGTCTTCAACAACTCACAACTGCACCAAGATAAATGAAAAGAGATTTTGACAGGCATACTAAGGGAGATGATTTCAAAGTGGATGATTTGGTACTAAAGTGGGATGCAAGGAATGAAGATAGATGGAAACATGGGAAGTTTGATCATCTTTGGCTGGGACCATTCATGATTTTTGCATACCATGGGAATAATTCCTATTTGCTACAAGAGCTTAATGGAGATCTCATTGGTGGAGGACCTGTGAATGGCAGGTTTCTCAAACATTATCTTGCTTAAAAAAAATTGAATCTCTTCATGTCATTGTAAATAACTATTTTGTTTTCAGATGAAGCATTTCAACTCAATAATCAATAGAAAATGGAATCCCGAAGTGAAGGCCCTAAGTTTATGCTGAGTTTAGTCAAAGTTGTGTCAAGAGAGTCTTGTAAATAAGTTTGTTTGTCAGTTTAGAGTATTTGAGTCAAATAAATCCCAATGGTCAGGCACTTGGTCTATTTTTATTTGCTACCTCACTCGGAGGATAGCATCCCCATTGGAGCCAATTGTTAGCACCATGATTTTTGTAGCTAGAGTTAGAGGTTTGTCCAAGAACAAATTTAGAGTCATGCCTTGATCTTGGAACAAATCAAGACTTTCCTAGATAAGTCATAGTTATTGTGTCAAAGTTTGTGGGGTTAGTGACCAAGTAAAGAATGATATGAAATTATCAAGTAAATGGTTTGGTCATAACTTGGTAAAAAGAGTGTAAGGTTTGTCATGTTTAATTTGTAAAGGTCTATTTTCCTAAGTCCTGAGTCATGTCAAAAAGTGGGAAATTATGTACCTAGGTTGAATCAACTGGTTAGGATGAATGCCATGTCAAAATATATTATGGTTCATCATTACCTAATCACGAGGTTAGAAAAGGAAACCATCGTGGCACTCCATATCTTTTGTACCATTTCAAACTTCAAAGGTGTACCCGATGTGCAAGTTCACTACACAAATCTTTAACTTGCCTTAAAACATCTTGTCGCTATGTATTTTTCGTCCCTTGTCAAAATTTTGTTCTTTATCCATTCAAGCATAAATATTGTCACCTTTCATTTTTCTCCATCACCTTCAAGATTTATGCATCGTTCATATCCTTTCCAGTAATATCTGAATCCCTTTGATACATGAAATTTCTACTCGTTTTTTGCTACGCATCCTCCATTGCTTTAAATCATTGTTCCAGAGCTTTCCTTGGAACTCATTGCAAATTTTCTTCTGGAATGAGTTTGTTTTTTTTTACATAGTCACCCTTCTTTCTTTTGAGCTAAATTCTTATTACCTACTCCTATGCCAAGTTTTTTTTTGTTGTTTGTCGTTGCGCTCAAGTTTTCCATTTTTTTTTAATACTATGTCGCGTTTGTCATTGTGCCGAAGTTTTTCATTGTTCTTTACTAATGTGTCGATTTTTCTATTGCGCCAAATTTTCTGTTGTTGATTTGTTTGCTGCGCAAAATTTCATTTTGCTATATTTTCCTGTGCACCGTGCAAAAGTCACTATTCTCATTTGTTACACAGAGGTTATTTCTCTCATTTGTTGTCAGAGGCTACTTTTCCCTTTTTCTCTGTGCAAAGGCTATTACAATCTATTGGTGCGCACCTGAAATTGACATATATCAACATCATGACAACTCCTCAAAGAAAAAGAAAGAATGCAAGAAGAGGGAAAGTCATGAGGTTTGAACCACATGATTTAAAGTTAGTAAACACAGACCCAACGATAAAAGTGTCATTTGAACAAGTCGGATGCATAAGATTCTATGAAAAGGTTCAAGGGTATAATGCGCAACTAACCAAGAAATTCACCCTTAACTTCACTGGTGTCAGTGCAACTATTGCAGGGATCACTTTTCAAATGACAGAGGAAACCATATAAGTTGCGACAGAGATTCCTATGTTGGGAGAAAAATGGTTTAAAGGTATGTCATTGGATACTTCATTTTATATTGATTTTATCAAACTTGAATATAGAAATCGGAAGATTTGAGGTAACATTCCCAGTGAGTATCTTCTGGAACCTTTTGAGAAACTTCTGAAGATAATCTGGAAGTACTTTACTTGTGAGGGAATATTTGACAATGTACATCGATACCACATCAGGCTCTTGATGCATTTCACATGAAGAAATCCTTTAAACTTACCTTTTTCCTATATAGAATTATGGGAAAAATGGTAGACAATGTCCAAGTCAAAGATGACCAGCCAGAGAATAGACTGTTCCATTTTCCCTTAATAAACATGTTGGTGGTTGAGGAGATCATAAATTTAAATAGGGAACATGATTATTTCTTTATTTAAACAAACATTCCCAAGGACCCTAAAGGAGATATTCCCTTATCTGCTGAGAAATCAACATTTCATAGTTCAGAGGAAAGAGGAGGCGGTGTTGTTGAAAGGGAAAAAGGAAAAGAAATTGAAAATTTACCACTCAGTCAACCAGCCTCAAAGAAAAGAAGAAAATTAATATTCACTGAGGAAAATAAGGAGACACAAGCTCCCAGTAAACCGCGCACCAGGTCCTCTACCAGGAGGTTTCCCATACCCACAATTCAAATAGAATTTGTTGAATGTGCAACCTAGGAGATTGATGAAAAGCAAGTGGAACCAGGTGAGGAATATGTAGAAATCAAGGAGGTGAAACAACAACTAAAGAAATATCAACATGTTATATCCCAATTCTATCAGGAGAAGCAAGAATTGAGGAGGAAGCTAACAGAAATAATTATTGAAGCACAAGCATCACAGAGTAAAGCAAGTCAGAGATCTTCTACCTCACCAACATGAGGAGAAAAGAATATAAAATGGATGAAAAAAGAAACTGAGAGAAGCTCAATATGAGATCATTAATCTCAGGGAGGAAGAAATAATATCAGAGGAAGGGATCATGGAACATTACAAGAAATACAAACCAACTATTGGTGATGCATGTGTAGCTCTCTCTGATGCTCAATCAAAATTGAAAAGGAATGTGGCTTTGTTCAGAAAGGTGAGGAGTTTAAAGAGACAAAATTTGTCATTAAGAAAGGAAAACAGGGCCTTATGACTGCAAGTGAGATTGGACAAGGAAGGTACTGACAAAATGAATGATCCCATCCTTTGTTTCCAACTGAATTCTCACGAGCAACCTCAACATGAAGATCCATCGCGCGAAATCGTTGCGCAGATTTCTCAGCCAGCATTTGCACAGAAGAAACCAGAATTTACTACTCAAAGGTGACAGTGTTGTCCAACGATAAACATGATGATTCATCACAACCATATGATTTAAATTTTCTTAAGAATTTATAATTGTAAATAACATTTTGAATAGGTTATGATTAGCAAATCAGTTTTCCTATTTTTGGTAAATTTTATAGAGGTTGTTGTTCTCTTTGAAAACAACCAGATCCATAACTATAGGAGAAGTAGTGTGACTCATAGAAGCTAAGTGTTAATACTGAGAGTCACCCTTATATTGTGGGAGGATAATCCCATTACCCATCAGAGTTTTTGGTGGATGTTGGTTTTATATGAGTGGAGGTCAATAGTCAAAACTCAATATATGAATGATGTTCAACACATAACTGGACAAGAAATGCACAGGAAAGTGAGGGCCACAACTAACATCAGTTAGTGAATTGAGTTTAAGTGTGAGCAAAGGGAAGAATTAGTAATAAAGGTGGACAAGATTTTTATGGGCATCAGGCCTTCAAGCAGCTTGGAGAAGAAAAACTCAAACTCAAGATCACTCTTAAGGTTAAGATTCAAACACTGAAATATGTCCAAACAACACAGTCACAACAGCACAATGATCAAACCTACATCACCATGCAACTACAACAACTCGATTGTATCTTCCATGGCCAAGCCATTCAGTGTAAGAGGGGAAAATATCACAAGGAATCTGACTAAAACTGGTCGTGATACCACTGCAATCAAACCTACATTACAACATCATAACAACCCTTGAATGGATCCTCCATGCCCGAGTGTTTTAGCACAATTTTTACAAAGAGATGAAAAGAGGTTGACTTCTATTAATATGAAAGTCTCAAATCTAATACATAACCAGAGAACAGTTATGGCATTAAAACATTACAAAATACGGAGCTTTGCTCAACTAGTTGACCCCGTAAAAAAAAATCAAAACTACTTATTTATACTCAGAACAATTCGCCACTACCAGGAGTGTGATATGATCACTACATTCAAAGCATTGCATCTGCGAGTTCTTATGTCAGGCTAAACATGCACCCCTCTGTCATACGCGAGCTCAGATCAGCATGGGTTTTGCAGAAAAATCTACCCACAAGGGTACCATAGGCTGACGGTTCAGTCCCCACAGTCGGGCCTTCCATGCCTTCCATTTATGGGGTGGGCCGATGTTTCAACCACAAAACCAACCTTCCATTAATTTCCTTTCCTTAGAGATTGAATGAGACTTAATGCTCAGGGGTGCGACCATGTGTTGCTCTCAAATAGGATGCCACATAAACAAGAGATTGCAAGACCATCAAAAACGGTTTGGATTCAGACCGCTTTTGGGTCCGCAATCCATCACATTTCACCACATAGCATTTTATCCATATCATGGTTTCCATTGTGGGACCTCTCAAGAAAAATATCGCCCAAGCATGATGTGTCCCCGCAATGGACTGTGGTCATAGGTCTGGTCCTGATCTGCGATCTGTGTGCACCGGCTAGATTTAGCGCCACTGCCAAATTTAATCACCCACCAACTTTGGATCTGCCAAAATTTTTCCTTGGGATGGGGCGCTACTTTTGGCACTGAACAATAACAACTCTCGGAGGATGATCTAATGTGGAGGCCTAACGTCACCATGCTGATATGTCATGGACAGAGCGGTGACATGTGTCACTCGAAAAAAGGAAGAAAGCATGTCTAAAACGCTTGAAATGAGTGCCATGTATCAGCGCTAGACGGATTCCATGTGTCTGTGCTGACGACTGCCACAAAATTGGTGCTTCAAGGCTTGGGAATTATCTCCTTTTCCTTTGGCTCCTTTATGTGCTTTTACCCAAAGATGGCGATCTGATGACATGTGTATTCTTGAATCGAACGACCGAGAATTACTTCAGGTCTCCAGACTCTGGGAAAGTCAAATCTCAAACTTCCTTTCCCTTCAGTTGATTTTACCCAAAGTCATAGATATGATGATGCATGGCCCTCCTGAAATCGATGGCTGAGATCCCTTTATGGCTACATGCTTCAGACTTCTCAATATTCAAACTTTATTTTCCCCAAGAAAATTCGTCGGAGCTAGGGATATGACAACGCATGGCTTCTGGATTTGGACAGCTGAGATCCACTTCGGGTCTCCGGGCTCCGGGAGAAAAAAAACTCAAATCTTGCTTACCTTTTGTGCTTTTACCTGGAGCTATGGATATGACGACATGTGGCTATTGTTGATCAACGTCTTATATTCACTTCGGGATTTCGGCCATTTCAGCACTTTGAGCACTTCGGCACTTCAGCTGCTACGGGACTTCGCGCGCTTCGAAACTTCGGGACTTTGGGACCTTCGACACTTCAGGACTTCGAGCCTTCGAAACCTCAGCCATTCGACACTTCAGGATTCGGCTCTTCAGGAATTTTGTGCATTTCTCATTTCAAAACTCATGAAGTAAAACTCTCAGAGTGACAGATCTGATGACGGGTGGCATTCTGGATTCGGATGGCCGATATTGACTTAGGGACTTCGGGCCTTCGGGACTTCGACTCTTTTGAATGTGAAACATGAAGAGTTTCTCAAATAAAAACTACCAAAGTGAGAGTTTGGTTTCCATGTGTCCCTTCTGACAGATGGTCCTGATTCACTTCGGGAGCTCGGACTTCGACCCTCCGGAATTTTTATGCACTTCTCACTTCGAAACTCCCGAAGCTCATTTCCCCGAACGCTTGGATCAGCTTCCACCTGCTCCCTTCAATATCAACGGCTCATGATTACTTCAAGGCTTTGACTCTTTTTACTTCGGTATACTTCGTGCAATTCTAAAACTCTGAATACCCAAGGGGTCGCTAATCCAATCTTCACAGGGGATCCCCACCGTCACAAAATGGACTCACTTGCTGCTTGTGATTCAAGTCCGAAATAAACTGTTTTGAAAGCTGCACTTTGATGTTTCTTGTGTAGGCCACAAACTTGGACAACCTACTACCCTTGAAAACTATATTTGATAACATTTGGCTCCACAGGGGATGGCATGCTCCCTGCGATCTGCCAAGAATAAGTAGTTCCAGTTGCCTTATGCAATGGGATATGGAGTCATGCTCAAAAAACATCCTGCTGAGGATTAAAGGCCAACAAGCACACTATCCTAAAAATGAAAGCAAAATACATGGGCTCCAGGAGGAGCTTATTTATGTACATTCCTAGACTAATTGATTTTTACAAAGTGTTAGGTTAAATGAAACTTCCACCATATCCATTCAAGCAACTCCCTAGCTGCAAACTTGTTTACTCTGTCACTGATCAAATAAAAACAATGCAATTGTGATAGAAAAATGACTACGCTTTCGTCTCTCCTCCCAGTGTTGAAGTCGGGATAAAGCTGAGTGACTCCAAGACATGAAGGAAATGAAACTCCATGTACTCCCTTATAGGTTCATAGAGAAAATAACAAAACCCACTGGGTTGGTGACAGAAAACATGCTCTGTCTTACAACTACTAACACATGGTTGAATGTCTCTGGAAAGAATGAGTGAGTGAATGGTTGATGCAGGATGACTGATCCCAGGTGATGGTTTCTTATTTGTAGGCTTTGGGCGGGATATGAACTACACATTTGGTTCTCCCTGTTCTTCTTCATGACTCTCCCAAGGATCAGAATCATAATCATCATAAACATGAAACATGGGAAATATCTTCCCTTTATCTTCTATAGGCACATAATGGTGGATTTCCACACAATGTTTTTCCTCAATGTATAAAGGAAAGGGATTTTTGGTATGCTCTTGGAAATCCTCAAAATATGAAACATATGATTCCATGTGTATAGCCATAGGATCATGAATCATGTGACAAAATCCTGGTTGCTTTAGAATATCAGGATGCTCCTCTGTAAATGCCTCTCTGCTTGCAAATAAAAATCCTCCCTGCTCCTTCGAAAAGAACTATCGATCATTAGTAGTTGCAGTCTCTTTTCCTTGTTGTTGTTCCATCTCTGATTCATAATCACTTTCTTCTTGCTGAGAATTTGAAACATGATAAAATTCTTCTTCCTTAGGCACACGCAATTTTTCAAGATATGCTTGCATATGAACCCCCTTGCTAGTCCTGATGTTCTCTTTGACTTCTTCAGCATATTCAAACAGCTATCTCAACAATGAATATTTCCTCTCTCTCACGAGAAGGATCGGTTATGGATGTTGAGCCATGACATAGTACACCATGGAAACAGTCTCTGTGGGTATGATCTCCATAGGCATACTATGATAAACAATGTAAAACCTCCTATTGAAGGCAGCCAAGTATTCCTCTTCCCCTCTCCTCAAGGAATTAAACTCAAACCAGTATTGATCAAGGGACTTTTTCTCACCCCAACACTTTAAAAATGCATGGCATAGCTCAGTCTAGGAGCCAATAGAACCGGTTTCCAGACATCTAAACCACACAACAACATCTCGAGACAGGTATTGTGAGAACAACCTCATGGAAACATCATCATGAACAATCTCAAACTGATCGACAAAGCTCTCAAAGACCTCCAAATGCCTCTCAAATATAATATGATCCTCTCTAGAAAACCAAGGAAGATACTCAAAGGAATAATGAGGATAAGGATGAAGTTCATGTGGAAGCAAGCCTTAAAGGTTTAAACAACTTATTTCTGATTTTAATTTGAAAAGAAGTGATATGATCATGAGGATTAATGAGTTGATGGAAAGGCTCAACAGGAATAACAAAGGGTAATGAGATTTCAAAAGACTGTGAATTATTTTCAACCTCCTCAGGGCTACAAGGGTGATCAATTTCAAGAGGAGATCCAATACAGATCTTACTTTTATGAATAGGCAGAGGTGAAGACACGAGATCGGTATCTACAACATAAGAAGAGGGCATGTTTTTTTCTTCCAAGGAGGGATAAATAAAGGAAGGCATATTATCATTTGAATAGACAAAGCAGAGGATAATCCTCTTTATACGTGAAGGGAAAGAGAGAAATGAGTTGATAAACAAGAACAGTATTTCATGAATAAAGCGCATAAACTGATACCTGGTCTTCCCCTTTGGTATCGTCATATTTTTGTCAATAGATTCCTCCCCAGTGGAGTCTTCGATAGTGGAGTCGTTAGGTGCAAGTTGCAATATTCAATGGTTCTGATGTCTGATGCACCTTCAGAATCAAAAGCTTGTTGTCTTTCTTACCCAGGGAAATATCTTCAATTATTTCCCCGACAATGACACTAATAATGTTAGCACTAAGAGTCACCCTCAAATTGTGGGAGGATAATCCCAGTACCCATCAGAGTTTTTGGTGGATGTTGTTTCTATATGAGTGGAGGTCAATGGACAAAACTCAATATATGAATGATGTTCAACACAAAACTGGACAAGAAATGCACAGGGAAGTGAGGGCCACAACTAACTTCAGTCAGTGAATTGAGTTTAAGTGTGAGCAGAGGGAAGACTTAGTAAGAAAGGTGGACAAGATTGCTATGGGCATCAGGCCTTCAAGCATCTTGGAGAAGAAAAAAATAGACTCAAGATCACTCTTAAGCTTGAGGTTCAGACACTAAAATATGTCCAAACAACACAGTCACAACAGGACAATGATCAAACCTACATCACCATCCAGCTACAACAACTCGATTGGATCCTCCATGCTTGAGCCATTCAATGTAAGAGGGGAAAAGATCACAAGGAAGCTACCTAAAACTGGTCGCGATACCACTGCAATCAAACCTACATTAACATAACAACCCTCGACTGGATCCTCCATGCCCGAGTGTTTTAGCACAGTTTTTACAAAGAGGTGAAAAGAGGTTGAATTCTATTAATCTGGAATTATCAAATCTGATAAATAACCAGAGAACAGTTCTGGCATCAAAACATTACAAAATAGGGAGCTCTACTCAACCAGTTGACCCTGTAAAAAAATATCAAAACTACTTATTTATACTACCAGGAGTGTGATTTGATCACTACATTTAAAGCATTGCGTCTGTGAGTTCTTCTATCAGACTGAACGTGCACCCCTCTGTCAGACGCGAGCTCATATCGACATGGGTTTTGCAGAAATATTTTCCCACAAGGGTACCACGAGATGACGGTTTAGTCCCCACGGTCAGGCCTTCCATGCCTTCCATCTATGGGGTGGGTCTAGGTTTCAACCACCAAACCTACCCTCCATTAACTTCCTTTCCTCGAATATTGAACGGGACTTAATGCACAGGGGTGCGGCCATGTGCTGCTCTCGTATAGGATGCCACATAAACACAATATTGTGGGGCCGTAAAAAATGGTTTGGATTCAGACCACTTTTGGGCCCAAAATTCATCAAATTTTGCCACATATCATTTTCTCTATACCATGGTTTCCATTGCGGGAACGCTCAAGAAAAATATCACCCGAGCATGTTGCGTCCCCGCAATGGACTGTGATCGTAGGTCTGTTACTGATCTTCAATATGAGCGCACCCACTAGATTTAGCGCCACTGCTAAGATTAATCGCCCACCAACTTTAGGATATGCAAAAAGTGTGCCTTGGTATGGGGTGCCACTTTTGACCCTGAACAATAACATCTCTCGAAGGATGATCTGATGTGGAGGCCTAGCGTCACCATGATGATATGTCATGGATGGAGAGGTGACATGTGTCACTCGAAAACATGCAAAAATCATGTCTAAAATGCTTGAAATGAGTGCCATGTATCAATGCTAGACGGATGCCACATGTATCTACCACGAACTTGGTGCTCCAGGGCTCGGGCACTAGCACCTTTTCCTTTGGCTCCTCTATGTGCTTTTACCCAAAGTTGGTGATCTGATGATGCGTGTCTTCTTGAATCGAATGACCTAGAATTACTTCGAGTCTCCGGACTCCGAGAAAGTCAAATCTAAAACTTCCTTTACCTTCAGTTGCTTTTACCCAGAGTTATAGATCTGATGATGCGTGGCCCTCCTAAAATCGATGACTGAGATCCCTTCGTGGCTTCGAACTTCGGACTTCTCAATAGTCAAACTTTATTTTCCCCAAGAAAATTCGTCGGAGCTAAGGATCTGACGACGCGTGGCTTCAATATTTGGACGACCAAGATCCACTTTGGGTCTCCGGGCTCCAAGAAAAACAAAACTCAAATATTTCTTACCTTTTGTGATTTTACCCGGAGCTATGGATCTGAAGACACGTGGCTATTGCTGATCAACGACTCAAATTCACTTCAAGCTTTCGGCCACCTCGGAACTTCGGCCACTTCGGGACTTCGGGTTCTTCGACACTTCGGGACCTTTGGCACTTCGGGACTTTGGGTCTTCGGGACCTCGGCCATTTGATGCTTTCGGCTTCGACTCTTCGAGAATTTGGCGTGTTTCTCATTTCAAAACTCTCAAAGTAAAAATCCCAGAGTGACAGATCCGATAACGCGTGGCGGTCTGGATTCGGATGGCCGAGATCTACTTCGGGACTTCGACGCTTTTAAATGTGAAACATGAAGAGTTTCTCGGAGGAAAACTCCCAAAGTGATAGATTGGTTGTCGTGTGTCCCTTCTGATGGATGGTCTGGATTCACTTTGGGACTTCGGGCTTCGGCCCTCCAAAAGTTTTATGCACTTCTCACTTCGAAAGTCCCGAAGCTCATTTCCCTGAATGCTTGGATCAGCTGCCACCTGCTCCCTTCAAGATCAATGACTCATGCTTAATTCTGGGCTTCGGCTCTTTTTATTGTGCTATACTTCGTTCAATTCTGAAACTATAAATACCTGGGGGGTGCTAATCCAATCTTCATAAGGGATCCCCACCGTCGCAAAATGGACTCACCTGTTTCTTGTGATTCAAGTCTGAAATAAATTGTTCTGAAATTTGCGCTTTGACGTTTCTTTTGTAGGCCGCGAACTTGGACAACCTGCTGCCCTTGACAACTATATGTGATAACACTAATTATAGCTTTAGTTTTCTATATATATGGACTATTTTGATGTAAAAAGGGGGCATGCAAGTAGAAGTATAGACATTTTGATCCTCAATGTAATTTTCTGAATCTAAATAAATACAAATGCAGAAGTCCTAAATTCCTTAAGAAAAAAATTCTAATGGTGGTGATATGAAGATTGTACTCTTCTTATATGTATTCCCTTTGTACTTATTTTCATCTGCACTTTTCCTCTCTTTAAATTGGTAAATTAAAAGTCCAGAATTCATCTAATGGTGCTCTAGACTTAACTGATTTAAATTATGTCTATCTTCTCAGCTAAGGTCAGAATTCATCCTTTGTGGTGCTATGATCTTGTTGTGTGTTTATTTTCTTCTTTCACCCTTCATGATCAAACTAAAAACACTGAAGTTCATCACCTTATTTAGCCTTTGTTCCTCTGAGGATTTCTATCTACCAAGCATTGTTTTCTTTTTTTTTAGGGGTTGACTCCATAGCCCTAGAAGTACTATCTTTTGTCACTAGACCTTGAAAAATTATCTCAAAATTCTAAATCTAGCCATTAATTTAAAACAACCTATCTATCAGAGATCAAGTCTCAGAGAAAGCCCTCTCTAGATTGGAAAGGCTATTTTCCAGTCTTAAAGTTGGTTTCTAGGTTACCTTTGTATATTTTTTCTTCAACCCAACAATTTACTCAATGTTAACACCACCCATCTTCCCTATATATATATTACCCCCCTACCCCCGATGCTCTCACTGAAGTACTTCTCCATGCCCCATTCCCTACCAGATCCTTCAACGACTTCCTTCATCATTTCGTTGGTCTTTTCCACAAGTCCCTTTCCTTTCTCAAGTTTTACCTGCTCCCTTGTCATGGTGTGGCTTAGCAAACTATCCATACTCAATTATTTTCAGTTTGGTTGAGCAACTCCAGAGCCTGAACGTCAATTTTCATGAATATTGTCAGTATGTCACTAACTTCTCAATAGAGGTCCTTCCCCCTTTCTTCCTAGAAAATATCACCTCAGTACCCCACATTTCCCTGAACTATGTTTCATACCCACGGTTGTTCATTAGCTCTCTCAGCACAAAGTTGATTGAACAACCGCCATGCATCATCCCCTTTCCTCATAGGAAGAGACCCTACTCTCTAGCTCGCCAAGATCCCTCCTCCCAACAATCGTCATGCATATTTCTCCCACAACAACAAGCCCAGGGCCAATACATATATATCCTCTCGTTGTTGTTTTCCCTACTCTCATATTTATCCATGGATCCTTAACCCTCCCATAGTAGAAAGGCTAAGGATGCTATCTTGGTTTGGTTGTCCTAGAACAACAAGGCAAGTAGAGAATGATACTCTCTCTTGATGGAACTTAACTTCTCTTCAGGGATCAGTGTTTGATGTTGGGATTTCATCAAATCCCTTATTCATCTCCACAGACACCAAAAACGGTTTCGGGTCGAGCATATGACCACATGCACTCCAACTCCATCTTTCACCATGTAGCCTGCTCAATTCATTCTAAGACCTAGGTCGGGTTGCAGATCCAACTTGCATAGATGATTTTCTCTTGCTCAAGCTCAACCGCGATTACAGCTTATTTTGAAGAACAATGATTTGCTCTTACTCAAACATGTTTTCCTTGGCAACATGTAGTTGTTGGCTTTAGGAAAAGCCAAATAATAGTGGTGCAGGCATGTTGGCACCCAATGTTTTGGATTATGTTTTTCACACCCACACAAGCAAACTTGTGTGTGATCATTTTGAAGTTTTGTGTGCACCTAAGGTAATGCACAAAGAATGACAAAGAGTGTGCACCAGAACAATTTTTGACAGCGTGCAACATGCCTAAAATATTATTGAATGCGTGTCGGTCCCAATTTTGATGTCCACCAGAAATCAAGAAGATGCACACAGGTATCAAGAAAAGAATCATTGAAAAATCCTCTTGAATTATTATTGCTAGCAACACAAGGGATCATGGAGCTGACAAAAGATGACCTTGCAGGGAAATTAACATTTCCCCGATTCCTAAAGGCCACATGGAATGCAGGCAAGTGCGAGAAGTGTGTGAGGCAGTTTTTTCAGTCGAGTGAGTGGAATAGAAAAGAAAGTGTTGGGTATGTGTTATATTATTTTCATGTGTGTGTGTGGGTGCGTCAGATATGACAACTGCGTCTGACGATCCCTCGTAGCAATACTCTGTTTGTGTTGTGTGTGTCAAGCACTTTCCTAGGGGGGTCCCAGGGGGGGAGCAGGTATGTCCCCCCCTGGTTACACGTAGCGTTCGGGGCAGTGCCCCAAAAATGTTTTTTGCCCGATTTTTGCTATTTTTAGCGGTTTACTAAAAATAATCCCAGTTTTAGGGATTAGGGTTTTGGTATCTACGGAATACCTAAAAACATTGTATATATTGTATAGTGAATGGTAAAATTCAAGATAATGAATATAAGAAAGATTTTCCCGATTGAGGGTTTCCGGTATAAAATCTCTATGTACACTGTGTATGAGCCATTGATTAAATTCTGTTTTTCTTAAGAACCTATATGCATTTCTTTACTTCACAGGTTTAAAACTTACATGTGGTATCAGAGCTTGTTTTTGGCTTCAGAGGGATGCCTTTGTTGTTGAGGGTTTGGCTCGGTCTTGATAGATCAAGTTTATCTTGGGTCTGTGATAAACCTGGGTTTAGTGGGAGCTTTTGCAGTGTAGACTCGAGTATAGAAAGAGGAATGGAGAGCTCATCTAGAATCGAGATAGAGAAGTTCAATGGTAAAAAATTTGAGCTATGGAAGTTGAAGATGGAGGACCTTCTTGTAGACAAAGAACAATGGATCGTTGTGGATCCTGGTACACAACCTACTGGTACACTGTCTACTAGCACACGGGCTACTGGTACACAACCTACTAGTACACAAACTACCAGTAGATCACCTATTGGTATGTCGAAGGAAGATTGGGAGAAGCTGGATAGAAGAGCAAGGAGTACTATTCGACTACGCCTGGTAGATTCGGTGTTGTTGAATGTCTCAGGAGAATCTACAGCCAAGGAACTATGGGATAAGTTGGGGAATTTGTATCAATCAAAGTCCCTGGTAAACAAGGTGTTTCTTTGAAAGAAGTCGTATCATCTTAGGATGGAAGATGGAGATTCTGTGACTGAACATCTAAATGCCTTTAATACTCTGGTAAGTCAACTTGGCTCTGTTAAAATTACGATTGCAGAAGAAGATAAGTGTATTACTTTGTTATGTTCTTTTCCAGACTCTTGGGATAATATGGTTGTAGAAATAGGTAGTACCACTCAATCTACATTGAAGTATGAGGATATAGTTGCATCCTTGTTATCTGAAGAGATGAGGCGAAAAAGCATGGATGGTCATAGAACAGATGCTTTATTTGTAAGAGGTCGTACCCAAGACAGGAATCTTGGTAAGCCTTCGGGGTGGAGATCAAAATATATAGGTAGATCTAAGTCTCCAGGAAATTCTTTGAGGAAATGTTGGAAGTGTGGAAAAACAGGGCATTATAAGAAAGATTGCAAGTCTAAGAAGGTTGAAAAACCAAAGGGATCTAATAGTACCTCTTTCACAGAGGTGAAAACCTCCACTGAAGAAGGAGGTGATGTTTACCTGGCATCTACAAGTACACATGTAGACCATGATGTATGGTTGATCAACTTAGGTGCGTCATACCATATGACTCCTCACAAGGAGTGGTTCTCTAAATATGAAAAATATGATGGAGGTGATGCATTCCTAGGAGATGACTCGACAACAAAAATCTTGGGACGTGGAAGAGTTAAGTTGTTGCTAAAATATGCAAGGATTAGAACTCTCCTTGGGGTTCTGCACATTCCAAAACTAGCCAAGAGCTTAATATCTGTAAGCAAGATGGAAGATGCAAGAGTGGATATTGTATTTGGAAAGGGCACTTGCAAGATGGTACGAGGAGCAATGGTGTTGATGAGGGGAGTTCGGTGTGGAACTCTGTACAAGTTGTTGGGAAGCACTTATACTAATGGGTG
The DNA here is from genome assembly GCA_009831015.1 of Picea engelmannii. Taxonomy (NCBI): domain Eukaryota; kingdom Viridiplantae; phylum Streptophyta; class Pinopsida; order Pinales; family Pinaceae; genus Picea; species Picea engelmannii. The sequence continues at coordinate 80,585 of ML780885.1, read as the reverse complement.
TAACAGTTTTGTTGTCCCTGAGCAGAGAAATGAAGGAGACAAGACCAATATTGTCCCAGAAAAGAAGACCATGCTGTGGCATCAAAGACTGGGGCATATTGGAGAAAAGGGCCTTCGAACACTACACAGTAAAGGTATGGTTGGAGGTATGTCTAATTGCACTCTGGATTTTGATTTTTGTGAACATTTCATATATGGTAAAAAGAATCGAGTAAGATTACCATCTGGTGCTACAAGAGAAAAGGGGATCTTAGAGTTGATACACAGTGATGTGTTTGGACCTGTTCCTGTTCCATCCCTAGGTAAATCTGTGTATTATGTTTCATTCATAAATGATTTTTCAAGGAACACATGGATTTATTTTCTTAGAAATAAATCTGAGG
>ML780885.1:7336-79196 GCA_009831015.1 Picea engelmannii | reverse complement strand
ATGAAGGATCTCGGTGCTGCTAACTTCATTCTGGGAATGGAGATTAAAAGAGATCGTGCAAATAGGAAACTCTGGTTGAATCAGAGAAAATATGTTGAGACGATATTACAGAGGTTTAATATGGATGGAAGTAAACCAGTCAAGGTTCCTATTCCTATAGGTGTAAAGTTATCTGCAGATCAGTGTCCCAAGACATAGGAAGAAGAAGAGGACATGTCCCATGTTCCATATGGCAGTGCAGTTGGCAATTTTATGTATGCAATGGTCTATACTAGACCGCACATAGCACATGCAGTGGGAGTTTTGAGCAGGTATATGTCAAAACCAGGGAAGGAACATTGGACATCAGTAAAGAGGGTCTTCACGTATCTTTGTGGCACTACCAGTTATGGATTGTGCTACCAAGGAAGACCAGGATTGGATAGAGTGTTGGACATACATGGCTTTGTTGATGCAGACTGGGTTAGAGATCTGAATCGCAGAAGATCTACAAGTGAGTATGTGTTTAACCTATTTGGAGGAGAAATCAGTTGGATGAGAAAAATATAGGCTGTAGTGGCACTCTCAACTATAGAAGCTAAATACATGGCAGCCACTCATGCAAGCAAGGAAGAAGTATGGTTACAAAGATTGTGTTCAGCTATTGGGTTGGTACAACAAGCAGTGAGATTAGATTATGACAAGCAGTGAGATTAGATTGTGACAGTCAGAGTACAATCTTCCTGGAAAAGAACCCAGCTTATCATTCGAAGACAAAGCATATTGATGTTCAGTATCACTTTGTGAGAGACATGGTTGAGGAAAAGAAGGTGTTGCTAGAAAAGGTTGACACTTTGAAGAATGTTGCAGATTCATTGACAAAGTCTATGAGCACAGAAAATTTCTCCTAGTGTAGAGTAACAATGGGCATTTTTTCCATGGATTGTTCACTATATAATCCCCCGGACCCCTGCATGCAAAGAAAACAACAAGTGGGAGAATGTTGGGTATGTGTTATATTCTTTGCATGTGTGTGTGTGGGCGCGTCAGATATGACAACTGCGTATGATGATCCCTCATAGTAGTGTTTTGTTTGTGTCGTGTGCACCGGGCACTTTCCTAGGGGGGTCCCAGGGGGGGCAAGTATGCCCCCCTTAGTTACACGCAGCATTCGGGGCAGCGCCCCGAAAAATATTTTTGGGCGGTTTTTGCTATTTTTAGTGGTTTACTAAAAATAATCTCAGTTTTAGGGATTAGGGTTTTGGTATCTACGGAATACCTAAAAAAATTGTATATATTGTATAGTGAATGGTGAAATTCGAGATAATGAATATAAGAGAGGTTTTCCCGGTTGAGGGTTTCCGGTATAAAATCTTTGTGTACTTTGTGTATGAGCCATTGATTAAATTCTATTTTGCTTAAGAATCTATATGCATTGCTTTATTTCACAGGTTTAAAACTTACAGAAAGAGACAGAACTCTTGAGCAAAGAAAGCCATAAAAGGAAGTAGTTATATCGGAAATGGGGCTAGCTAGATGTTTTAGAAGAGATTCTATGAGTCCTTAGTATCGAGAGTGTATCAAGATCCCTCTGATCTTGTTGTAATATTGTAGTGCTTTTGAATATACTTTTGTGTTTGTTATATATCTAAGTCTTGAGAGAAGGCGCATTGCGCAGTGTGTTGTAATTCGGAGGAGTTATATAGAGAAGATATGAAGTTCTATGAATGTCATATATATATATATATATATATATAGTGATGGAATAACTAATACATAGGAATAAAAAATTTACTTTTTTTTTAACTAGTTATATATTTGACATTATAGATCATACATAGTTGAAGAAGGCCAAAAGAATGAAATCCAAGAAATTAAAAAAATTATGGGTGGAAAATTAGTTTTTAGCAACCATGGTTGTGTCTCCTTGTGAAAAGAGTTTTTGTTTTGCTAATACATTGAATCAAATGGGATCGAAATAATTTTGAGTATCAACGTTTCTTTTCACCATTTTGTGTGACCAGTGTTTTATATTTGTGTATGAATTATGTATTGTATTACTATTATAAGTTAAATTTAGTTTCATAAATGGTTAGTGAGGTCGATAAATCTTGTTGGTAGCATCTGATGATCAAGAAAGACATCAAGAAACATTACAAACAAGACATTCAACAAGACCTGCAACACCTTGACATGAAATAATTTGTAAAATTGATAATAAAAAAAAACCACTTTATATAATATACATTAAATCATATACACTATTTACCTATTTTGATTAACTAATTTACATTATTTTACTAAAAAAAATTCATTCAAAAAACATTCTACAATTACAAATATATAAGTATGTAACAATTAAGTAATATAGTCTCTGAAAAAACATTGTAATAAAGGGTAATATAGAAAACCTTTAAAATACCATAACAAATATAAATAATCAAATATTGCTCATGGATACTTTCCAAAAAAATATCAATAGCAGACTATGAAATCCAAACAAAACATACTAATGTTCCTACTATAACTATCTAGATTAAGCTTGTACGTGTTGACAATTTACAATTTATCGAAAAGCCAAGACCGGGTTATATATTTTACCTTAAACTCATGCTTAACAATGAGAACATCATGAGTCTACCCTAACTATAGTACAAAAGAAACAACGATGCCACATGAGAGCCATGATTGGATATTCACTTGCTATTAAGAGAATCCCACTTTGTCTATACAAAAAAATCCAAAGTTTTTAATTGGTTCTCTTTCATTTTTTTGGTATTAACCTGGAGCTTATTATATACACTTATAACGGCCCTTTGTCAGAGTTTTCATCATTGAATCCAATATCTTCTCCATTTATATCACCAAGCTTTGTCAAATTGAGCAAGTAGAATTAGCTTCAACATGTCAAAAAGTGTGAGTCCAATTTAGTTAACCACGAGTTGGTTCCTTGTATGCTCCTACTTGACCACCACCAACTCCAGCAACTCTTCCTAAAGCCTCTAGGCTAGGAAACAAGTGATAAAAAATTGGAGCTAGTCTACACTGCATGTGTGATATAATTTAACATATGTTGCATGGCCAAATTGAGTGGATTATGGTGATGTTTTGGATGAGTTGGCTAGAGTATTCAATCGACTGGTTAAATTGCATTATAAAAAAACGTCTAGACTGCATGTGTGATATAATTTAACATATGTTGCATGGCCAAATTGAGTGGATTATGGTGATGTTTTGGATGAGTTGGCTAGTGCATGTGTGATATAATTTAACATATGTTGCATGGCCAAATTGAGTGGATTATGGTGATGTTTTGGATGAGTTGGCTAGAGTATTCAATCGACTGGTTAAATTGCATTATAAAAAAACATACAGAGAGATGGATGTTTAGATGACAATGATGATAACATTAATGATATTAGCAGACTTGCTTTTGTTAACTAACACTAGAGTAATATATTTGAGAGAGATATGTATTCTAAGGAAATAGTTTGTTTTTTATGCAAATTTGTTCCAAATATTTAAGTCATCATTTATATTATTATATGAAGAAGAATGATAGAGATGATGGAAATGAAATTGCTCACTTGAAAACATTAGATTTTTCCATTAACAGGGTAGCCCCTTCAAAATCCAATATTTGAACCCTCAAAATCCAATATTTGAAGAGGCTAAATAGGACATCATTATAGAGAACTATATAGTCCAATCAGGAGTTGATGACAAAAGAAACCAGGTAACTCAAAATGAGTTAATGTAAGTTTTAATTTGAAAGAAAATATTATGTGTGTGTGTGTGTTTTGACCAATAACATCATAGTGAGATGAAATTTTAATGTATAGATAAATGAAACAATATCTCTCATTGATTTTGAGGCTATAATCTCACCATGTCCTTTACAATGAGCTCTTGAGATATCTGAAACCATTATCAACCATCGACCTTTTGGAGTAAGCAAAGCTTATGCATGGTTAGTTTTGAAGGAAAATGTTATGATCCAAATACTTAAAATATCATAATAGAACATAAGTACACAACATGTACGCCAATGTGAACGTGGAGCAACACTCCAATATATATAAGAGAGATGAGTTACAAAATAAATCCTTAAATAATAGGATAACCTCCTCCAAATACTCAATTACATTCATACATTACAATTCACATGTCCTCAATAATGAATACATTATCTCTATATATACTTATTCACACACTACGCATGAGGCCCATTTACTATTAGGTTGACCCTATTACATATACATTTACACATTACATGTACATTTAACACCATATATGCCCCCCTTTGGGGTCATATCATATAGAGTTAACCTCGTATATGCCCCCCTTTGGGGTCGTATCATATACATTTAACCCCATATATGCCCCCCTTGGGTCATAACAGAAAAAGAACTAAAACTTTTCCAACTAAAATTAAGTAGGAGAATTTTAAATTCATGAGAATACTTTACTATGAGTAAAATGAACAATGATTGATTGAACCATCTTCATAGAAACTTTAATTGTAGATTTGTTGTGTAGCCCTAATTTGTGCATAGCAATTTGGATTTAGTTGTGTTAATCCACCAAAAACTTAACATAGACAAAGAGTCACCCCTAAAATACAAAGTTTAAGCAACAATAAACTCTCAGGAAATTTTATAATGCCTTAATGAGACTCTCTTAATAGATATTTGGTTCCAATATCAAGTACTTATCTTTTCCAAAATCCGAATACCAATAAATTGACTAATACATAGCAATTTTCCACCCAACTATAGGACTCGTTTGTGGATGCCACTCCCTAGCTAGGCTACGATACCACCAGGGTGAAGAAGACAATTAAAAAATCTTAGGTTAGTGCCCCCACCGCAAAAAGAAATAAAAGATCAACTAAACAGCTCGTTGTTGAGTTCTTTAATTAGACCAACTTTTATCACTCACAATACCTACCCCACACAATATAAAGAGGATATGTCCTTCTCTGCTCAACAATCCCCCATAAGCTCTTCCCTCCAATGCTCTTCAATGTGTGCATATAAAGTCCAAGTTGTTTTCTATTTCAAATTTAATTCTAGTAATCTTTCTCTTGGTTCTTGGACATTTTATGATTAGCTCTCTCTCTCTCTCTCTCTCTCTCTCTCTCTCTCTATATATATATATATATATATATATATATATATATATATATATATGGCTTCATCTTCCTTCTCATATTCTCTAGTAGGCTCTTAAGGCTTTCTTTCATGGTCTATCCAATCCTATAGTATGGAAACCCATTTTTGAACCCATTTTTTCAAAGATAAAACTTCCTCTCTAAAGCTTTAAAAAAGAACGTGTTTTCTTCCTATTCTAATTTCCTCTCTTAGCATGGATGAAAGGTGGAAAGAGAGTCCTAATCCAACTTATTTTAGTTCCAATAATGCGGGGAACAAATTTCCTAGAATTTAGGAGGTGGTTGCCTAGATTTAGAGATGGTTAAGTCCACTTCTCCTATCCCAAATTAAACTACAAGTTAGGCTCTAGATCAAAATTATAAAAGATTGAAGGGTTAGGGTAATGGCAAGGTGAGTAGGACAAGTAAACATAGAAAACATAGGTAGTTAGGCATATAGACATCCCCTTGAACCCCTTACCTTTCCCCGCTCATGGTATCGTGGCCCCTTTAGGTGCTCATTCTCAACCAATCTTAAATATTTCATTAATTACAAAATGTCAATGTTTACAAGTATTTCAAATCACTATGGCATGTCTATGTCATGGTGTGAATACGGCATAGTAATAAAAACATCAATGAAAAATATTTAACATATACAAAATTAAGTTTAGATCATCCCAAAAGGTCTAAACCAAGGCATTACACTTTCCCTTAGAATGTCTTCCTACAAAGATATTAGATTTCATATTCAAAACAATTGTAATAAAACCAAAGTCAATAACTTGTTAACCCATAAAAATCAAAGGGAACTCAAAAGTTTCATTTCCACATTATTTGATTATAAAAATAACACGATATCCAAAGGGCTAGCTCAACTAATTGTTGTCAATGTGGTTGGGCATTTGGCTAGTTCTATTCCAGTAGGTGCTCAATTCAAGTCTCCCTGAATTAAGGGCATTGATTTACGTCTACAGATTTACTTGGGATGTCATCCATAAATGTTGAGAAACATCACTTGAGTTTCTTCCCAAGATTTTCTTTGGAAAAATAAATCTTGTAAATGTAATAATACATTATAGTCATCAACATCATTTCATCCTTTAATTAAAATCTACTTAATTATATTAATTTTTTATTATAATAATCTTCGATCAAAATAATCATATTACAAATACAATATTTAAACATGAAACAAATTTCATTGACATTGCCAACGACATTTGTATTTGTGGCGTAGTTATCGAATGTGACATTCATTTATGATTTATTTAAACCTATGACAAGAAAAGTATTATATATGGCTTTGTCTAACTATTCTACGTTTTGACCCTTTTCGCCAGAATCCAATGACATAAATCTGCACGAAATCACAATTTTTTATTGTTTAAATTTTATTTATGAATCCATAAATGGATTCAACACACTGAAAAACCTCGGGACACTCAGATTATACAAAATTAATCACTCAAATATGCAGATCCAACAAATTTTCATCAGATTTCAAATAAAATTAAACAAAAAATATCATCAGAAAAAACTGATATAAATAAAATTAAACAAAAAATATCATCAGAAAAAACTGATATTCAATCCATGGGTTATGTATGTGAACAAATTCCGAAACAAAAAAATAACACAAGTGATATATAAAAATAAATAACACGATAATTTGTAAAGGTTAAGGATGGGTAATTGAGGTGAATGATGTTAGGCATCAATCCCCATCTCGTTTGGGAGGAATAACAAAGATTATTTTCGAGGTGTTAGTGGGCCCTACTTTGCTCCATATTGATGGACCAACGCTAACAATGTGTTTAGGATTTTTGTGGTGTGTCTGTAAAGTTGGAAATGTAGGCAATCATGTGCGTGTAGATATTGAGGGAGACAACACTGACAAAGAACAACCATAAAGATATTGTTATTATTATCCAAACATTCATGTGCATGTGGATTTTTAGGAGACACAACATATCTACAAACAAAGGGATCTTGAAGATTCTCATGATATGTGGTGGGACATCAATTATGGGGCAGTGAGCACTCACAATGTGACCTTCAACTTCTCTTTTCCCATAGTGGGTCGGTGGACGTACATGTACAGGTTTTCAACAATTAATAATAAATCAATAAATAAATTATATTTTTTAAAGTTGAATCATATATATATATATATATTAAATGAATAAATTTAATAAGTGAAAATTACCTTGGTAAATTTAATAAGTGAAAATTAAAAATAAAATTATTTTAGTAAAAATTACCTTGGTACATTGAAAACTTTGACAAGGACCAATATAAATTGCCATGGTAAATTAATGATAGATGGTTATTGATAGGGCCCTTTAGTAGTTATGAGAGTGAGGAAGATGATATTAAATTGTCCTCCAATTTGAATTGTCGTTTGGAATCCATGTCACATTAACGAGTAGGGCTTGACTTTCAAATTTCCCATGAGGTGCATGCACTAACATAATTCATGTCAGAAATACCTTATCATTTCACTAGAAAGGATAGAGATAAAATTAGGAGATTCTCAAATCTTGGCATACCTTGTCATTTCACTAGAAAGATAAAGACAAACTTAGGAGATGCTCACATCTAAAGTATATGAATGAATATATCCCAAATTCCAATCTCCTTTTGCCTTTCTATTTCAAAGCATACTTCATCCTCACGCATTCCATTTTATATTTTATTTATGGACGTTTCATATATTAATCTCTATTTCATAATCACACGTGTTTTTCAATATTTTCTAACATTTATCTCATAATAAAAATAAAATTTCCCAATGTTTAAAGATAATATTTCATAAAAATAAAATAAAAATGATATTTTTTAAACAGAATTTCCATTGTTTAAAGATACAAGCTTAATTGTATTTTAATATTATATATTTTTTTATATTAACTATTAATCATATTCCGCATGCTTCTCTTGGTGTAATTAATAACATGAAAATTACAAAACCATAAAATATAAAACATAATTCTCTCAACAATAACCATAAAATATAATCCATATTTTTTTCAACAATGACGGTTATATTGAATTAAAATGAAAAGATATGATTTTACTAACAAGACCAATTGCAAAAGAGATCAATGGAATTACAATATCCAAAGCACTAATTGTGTCTTTAAAATTAGGGAGTGGGCTAATTCAGGAGTAATCTTCTCTCCCGAGTTACCTTTCTGGCAGGTTTTTTGGCAGTCCGCTTTTAAATTTCCGGCCAATCCAGAACTCTGATCGATTTTCTAAGCATCTGGGTTGGCTTAAAATGGAGCAAAACTCGTGGGGTAAGGTTTTGAAATGCATGGAACTTTGATCCATGCGAAACTCAGACTACCCATGAAAATCTGGTCGGATTCAAGCCCCTTTTTTTGCCTGAAAAATGGGTATGTTTGCTCCCAAGTTAGCCTACTCCCAAAATTAATAGGGAAAATGAGGTATGATATTCACATTGTACTTTCTTCCTATCATTCTCATTCAAGTGCACAAGAGTACTTTTTAACAAATTAATTACACAAAAGTATGTCGAAGACATGCATTAATGATAATTTATGTTGGGTTTCTTGGGCCTTGTGCTTCTTGTGAGCATAGGGGTAAAAAAATCCACCTAGATGTGTTGTCTCCTCGTCATGTATTTATCAAGCATCAAAGCTACAATTTGTAGGGTGTTCCATTACTCTTCATATTCCATGTCCAGCTTCTCTTTCCATGCTAGTGCGATCATTTGGATGGGACTTTGTGGGTACTCCTCTTTCATTCCTAGACAAGGTCTATTTGTTTTTGCATCTTTGTTTTCATGAGTGGTGAAGGGCCATTCTCGCTCTGAATCATCTTCTATTGTGTCGTCTATTAGGGATAACTACACTTTCAAAAGAGATTCTCCCATGTGTTGTATCCTCGTCATGTATTTCTCAAACATCAAAGCTACATTTCGTAGGGTGTTCCATTACTCTTCAGATTTCATGTCAAACTTCTCTTTCCATGCTAGTGTGATCATTTGGATGGGATTGTGTGGGTGCTCCTCTTCCATTCCTAGACAACGTCAATTTTTTGTTGCATCTTTATCTTCATGATTGGGGAAGGGCCATTCTCGCTCCTAATCATCTTCTATTGTGTCAGGGATAACTACACTTTCAATAAGGGATTCTCCCATGTTCCCATGTATACCATGAGATTAATTCATTCTTGAGTCTTTGATTTTTCCTTCCAAATCGTTACTCTCAAATTCCTTTCCTTGTTACTATTTTGGAGGGAGGCCTACTTCTAAGCTAGGAGGTTCCCTTTTAGGGTTAATTCATGGATTAAAATTGTGTATGGCTTGGGCTAGACTTTGCTTCTTTTCCAAGTTGTTCCTAAATTGATCAACCAATGGGGATCTCTCTTTTTTTCTTTTCTTCTCTCTTCCGTAGGTTTGGATGTCAATTAGAACACGTCCCTTAATGATTCCTTAGTTATGGAAGGAGCCATATTTGGATTTTTTTAGCAAAATGGTTATACTCATGGCAACATTGCACTTGTACAAAAGTTGTTCGTTATCCAAATGTTGGACATGAGTGAAACTACCTAGTTGAATGTTTACTACATTCAAGAGTCCATCATCTAATTCTTCTTTCACACATATTCAAGCATAAGAGAAAATACCAAATTTTGGATTAAAGCTATCCAAAAAACTTCCCATGTTCTTTTTCATTGCCTACTCTTTTCTTCATCCCAAAGGTTTAGAGGAAAATGAGGTAGTCAAACCCAAACTCGAATGACAGAGCACATTTCCTTGGTTGGGTATAAATCAAGTATCACATATATTCATGTATAAAGCACTAGTCCCTAGGAACCAAGGGTCGCCTCTAACATCTCTATCCTCTTTATACTAAAATGAAATGAAAAAAAAACCTTTACCATGGAAGTAAAATTGCAATCCTCCTTTCATTTGGGGGGTGAAGACTTACAGATCCAATATTCAAGGGTTTTATGGTTTGTCCATGCCCTCATGCTTTCTTACTTGGACCACCCACTTGGATCTCTAACTTGTAAATTCCTTTGAGCTGCTTCACGAAGTTGGTTGGAAATTTAGAAATCTTGTCTTTTTCGATAGTTAGTTCAACCAAATGTTTGAAGGTGCTAGACTTCATGATGGTGGTCAAACCCAGTACAACAAGAACCATTATTAGGTTAGATAATGAAGAAACTATGTAAATATGATCAAATCAGTGTTGATTAGTGAATGTGAATTGGTGGCAACTAGGGTAAACCCTAGCCACAAGCTTCCTTACATGACTTCAACATCATGATTTTAGTTAATAACTGGGACAAGAAAATAAAAACCACAAGTTATAATTAATTGTGTTCTTTTAGCTTTCGTTGTGATTTTTTTGTTTTCAAATCATAAAGAGGAAGTCATGGGTTTTCCATTGGAATCTTGTTGCCAACCACATTTCTTCCTTAAGAAAGGCACTCGTCGTGCTTTCTAGACCATGTTAGTGCACCATGAAGGTACAACACATTCCCTTGACCATTTGGTGTGTTTGCGATGTTTAGTAATACCATTTATAGTGTGTTAAGCCATTCAAAAACACACCAATGCATGTAATGAAGTAAATATACACTAAAATAACAAATATTAGTGTGTATCAATTCCGAGCATGCATTAATGTGTTTAGACATCGGTGTGTCTATTCACCAGTTTCATTGCATGTGGAAGAACTAACAATGCTTAATAAAGGTGCTATGAGGCTACATCAATGCACCACAAATGGAAGGCACATCCAATATGGTAATGCATTGTGCCACCAAGAATGGATAGTACCATCATTGGGGCACTAAGTCATCCCCTAATGCAATGTTAGATGCATTAAAATGCATTGCAATGGAACATTTATTTCATTGTGTTTCATTTTATTGAATGCACTAATGCATCTATTCCAACCACATGTACCAGCCACACAAACCACTTGTATTTCACTAAGCGATGCACTTAGGTGGATATGATGCACCAATACATGTTGTGAGAATTATGCAACAATAACGAGGAGAACATTAATATATTCTCTAAAAAAATTCAAATACTCGATGCACTTATGATGGTTAGGAGCATTGAAGCACAATGTGCATTCTAGACCATGTTAACACACCGTGAAAGGAAGGAAGGTGCCTCGACAATTCAATATATTAATTATGTCTAATAGCGCCATAGACAATATGTTGAGTTATCTAGAAAAACACCAATGCATGCAATAAAGTATAAATACATCAAAACAAGCAGGGTTGTGGAGCAACAAGTCCCTGCCAAGAAGACAACTATGTTTTTTTCCATAATGGGCAGGGACTTGTTGCGCTTCCTAAACCTAAAACCCAATAATTGATTCAATCACATACCAACATCAATGTCAATAAGCCAACACATCTACTGCATAGAGATTACCGTTAGATTGTGATTCAAACAACGTATGACCAATAAGCCAATGCATCTACTGCATAGAGATTACGGTTAGATTGTGATTCAAACAATGTATGACCCAACTGATCTGTCACACCAACGATCAATGAAATAAATAAGAATCCTAGACATTCCCATAGGGGTGCAATTGGAGTCGATTTATAACACCATATTTATGGATCAAGGAACCCATTGAATCTATAGAATGAATATGATTATACAATGTCCCACGCAATCGATTGAAGGAACCAATAATACCAGTAAGAGTCGAAATTAAAGGCTTTATTTTGTTTGATTGTTCTTTTTGTCAATTTATTATTTCTCGATCATTTTGCCTTGACTGTAGATCCTCGAGGAAAGAGAGGAAGACAGTTTATTTAATGTGTGGTGGAAGAAATCTTCATGATTTTTTCCTTTGGATTTTCTTTTATGTATATTTCATTAGTAGAATGCTTGGAAGATATATAATTGTAGGGTTTTTTCTATTCTTTTGTATTGCAAATTGAGAGAGCTCTGATTATTTGGCTGTGGAAAGGAAAAATTTGGTTCTAAAATTTCGGGGAAGAAACTGAAACAGATCCTTTCACAGAAAATAAAAATAAAAGGCTTTAGCTAGCCAGGGAGAGATTGATGGAGGTTTCAATAGATTTTTTTTAAAGGCTTTATTGTGTATATTGTAATTGATTTAGGAATTAATTAAAGGTATTTTGGTTGAAGTTTTAAAAGACAATTTAATCAAAATAAAATACATTGGCCTTATATTATAAAATTAATAGAATGTGCACCAGAAAGCATCCATATAAAATTAATAAAATAAGCATTAAAGTTTATGCCACTGACATTTGTTGTTGACAATGGAAACACGTGGATGGTGCTAGAAATGGATGCTAGTAATGAGACGTTTGCTTGCACACTTGCAGGACAGATGGACGCCTACAACAAAGTACATATTGACCTTCATGCACAATGCTTTAGCCAACTTTAAGGAGAACCATGAACATTGATCGATTCTCGAGGCCCCTCCTTTTGCAGCTTTATCATCCTGAATCCCCCAACGATATTGTTGTTCGTTGCTCCTCAGTATGAGCAGGTAGATGCAGCACAGTCGCGATAGAACAACGGATCAAAAGTGTGTATATGCACTATGGGCGGGGCAAATGAAACATAAATCAAATAAAATTTTATCACTCTCAGACAATACTGTAAATCAAAAGGGGTGTAATAAATTTCCCATCCTTCTCCCAGATCGATCAGACCGAACCCCTATCAAAGTGGTATATGGATATTAATATGTCCCGAGACTAGAAAAGAAAACGAAATTCATGGAACCAGAAGAAAACAGAAGAAACTCAATGTTTCTAAAGTTTCGTCTTTTCGTCTAATCATCTTGCACCACTTTCAAAAGGGGATGAATATTTTATGGACATGATAGAAGGTTACACAGTGATGGAAGTATTGTCCCATCAATACATCCCTGCACATAAATTTATGGTGAAAAGGTCCCACGGGAACTGGAGAGGGTAAGCCTATGGGCTCGAGAGCAAGGCACGTCGTTACAACAAGGGATACACCAACAATGCAGACGTTGCTCCGTCTTTTAGTCATGATAACCAAATATCTTGTCACTTGTTTTTCTTTACAAGGTTACCACTCTATATAAAATTGCAAGAAGTTCTTAAACGGTTGCGCGGTAAGTACTAAATCTCATTCTTTCGACTTCAAACTAACGTCTTTTAATATGCTCTAATGGTAAGGTAGATACTTTGCATTCCTTATCATGAAGGTAGCCTTAAGATATAAGTATACTCAGCATATTTTCGGTTGTAGTAAAGTTTTAGCATTAGAAAGGGTTAGTTATTAAATATGTGGAATCTGAGCCAAATTTGGAAAATACTTTAGCAATTAAGCCCTACAAGAATTCTATTGCATTAGTTAAAAAAAACATGGAAATTTACCTTAGGAAAGTGCTAAGTTTCAGTGTCATTTTCATCTAATAGATTTCACTGTGTAAAAATATTTAATCCACCTTTTACCTTGACTCATGCAGAGAAGGAGACAGAGGCCATGGAAGAGGGAAGCTTCTTTCTCTTCCCAAAGAAAAAAATGAAGGAGGAGGCCATAGAGCTTGATTGAGAGCCTCTAGCTCTCATGCCAACATGGCCCAAGAAGAGAAAGGAATAAGCATCCGATCTCCCATCGATCCCAATTGCAGAGAGGATCCTAATTGCGGAGAGGGGTAAGTGATCTACAATGGAAATCACAATATGGAAATCCTGAATATGTCTCTCCTTGACATATTGTTTGCAAGTAGAAGGCAGAAGACACATATATTGTTTGAAACTCCTCCACATATTGTTTGCAAGTAGAAGGAATAAGGAGGACACATATATTGTTTCCAGGTAGAAGGGAGAAGGTGTTTGTATATAGGAGGCAACTAGCACATATTGTAGGTGGAAGGAGAAGCACAAGGTGTAATCAACATGTAGTGTTGGCAAGGTACATGCCACTGACCAAGTGGAAGTGGGGGGCAGTTGAAAGCTCGCCAGAGACAACAAAGCCGGCTCGAAGACTATGAGTTATGCATCTTAAACATTAAACATTTAATGTTTGGAATTAATGCTAAGTTGAAACTTAGCATTAATTCATGTTGCTTCTTCCATATTTAGTTTGCTAAGTTTCAATCCTTTGGCTTCCTAAGTTTTTAAGGGGATTGACTCGATATGATGCCAAATAAGGCCTCTAACTTAAAACTTAGGACAAAGATAAATGTGAATTTGTAAAATGTTATAAAATTGTTAAAACTTTGGTTAAAATAATTTATTTGCATTGATGTGTGTGTCGCACTAATAAAACATTGGAAAATTGATTACTATTAGTCCCTCAGCCCGAAGGGTAGGGAATAATAAGAAATTTTTATGCATATCACTTTCATGCATGCCTTAATGTGTCTAGCTTAAACAATGTTCTTATGTGGATAGGGTGCGCCGAGAATGGTGTGCTAAAGAATCATGTAGCACACCAAGGAGCACAATATAATATTATATGTGCTAAAAAATTTCAAATATTGGTGAGTTTAAGATGGTTAGTATAACCACGAGTGGTGTTATCATCCACCAATGATTTAGATGATCATCATAGGTGGTAAGGCATGATATGCGTGGAAGGATTTTCTCTATATTTTTGTCAAACATGGGTATGTTTAAGGGAAATTTCATGGGTATTGTTGGCCACGTGGGTTGATGCTTGATAGGGTCATTTATCAATCTAGATAAATTTAGTAAATTTAAAGTAGCCAATATAGGTAACTTTTTGTTGGAAAACAAATTTTGGTAGATTAAAGATGGACCTTGCAGTTGATATGGATTCATAGATCCCTCCATACCACTTCCCCCAAGGACATCACTACCCCAATGACAGTGATGCACCCAAGCAGTAAAACCAAGGCTTTGTCTCTTGCTGAAAACAAATTTGAACATAAGAATTGATGCATTGAAAGTGGGCATACTAAATATAGGTAAACTAGTGGGAGGAAGAGATGTGACTGATGAAATTCCCCAAATGGGAACTAATGATGTCTGAGGAATAGAAGTGGAGGTGGATATATTTCTTTCT
The DNA here is from genome assembly GCA_009831015.1 of Picea engelmannii. Lineage (NCBI taxonomy): Eukaryota > Viridiplantae > Streptophyta > Pinopsida > Pinales > Pinaceae > Picea > Picea engelmannii. Next base: position 64,005 of record ML780885.1, on the reverse strand, counting down.
AGTGGAATGGAGGTGGCTATAAAGTCTCCCTCATTCACATTAGGTGATATGGGAATAGGTCCTCCCACACTAAATGACCGACTAATTCTTGACATTATGTGAGAACTACTAAATATTGAAAAATAATCACCAAAATGAGGTCCACTTAACCTAAGAAGTAAAGGGTCTAAAGGCTGAGTCAAAGGAGGGTTGAAATTAGGAGGATGAATCTTGTCAATGACTTCGGCCTCCACATGTTTAGACTCATCTGAATCCAATGTGTGATTCTCAATTGCTACTATGTTGTGGCATCCTGTGTGGAGAACCTTCATCTCCTTGTGGTTGGTAGTTCCTATATCTTTGGAGGAATCCCTCGTTATATACGAGAAAGGTGAGGAGGTTGGTTATCCACAATGAAAGATGTGTTTTAATGAAATACAAAAAAAACCTAAGTCCAACTATACACAAATAAACATAGAGCATGCCCTAGAAAATCTATAAGCTCCAACATATAAGCAATTGGTAGTCAAAGGGACCTTCAAAAAACCAATCTGGGATGATGAAGTCCTAGGACCAGATAGAGAAGGTGCAAAAATATTTATGGTAAAATTTACAAAAAAATCACCCAAGGTGAAAGTAGCCTCATGAAGATGGGCACCCTTCAGGGGACCCAAAACAAAGACTATGAGTCTACCTGAAGTACCACAAGTGCTTCCCACTTGTAGTCACCCCTGTGTTTCCCTTGGAAAAGCCACTAAGTTTACCACTTCACAATTGGAAACCATGGGGAGTAGTAGTGGTTCAAGACTATGTGTATGGGTAGGGAATATAGAACTAATTCCTTAGCTTGAAGCTCTAGAGAAAAGTGGTATCAACCTGAGGACTTGTCACTTCAATCTGAAACCCTCGTACATGCAATAGTCCCACCAAACAAGTGAAGAGGGGAAATACACTCTTCTTTCTTATCTTGACCATAGTTCTTGATACATGGTTATATGTGCTTTCTCGAAAAGTACTCCTTGCTACTAATGGATTTTATCTCTCTTTAGTCAATTCTTAGTTCGATTATTTGGTCTTGGAGAGGTTACTCTCCAATCATACATCAAAGCCCTGGAACCTAGACAAATGTGTGTTTGCTAGAAAGAAAATGTCTAGTTCATTTTAAGTTATATCTTCTTTTTAGGTATGTTGTTTACTTAAAGGTATGGAGTGGACTTCATGATATTCTTGACTCTTTCTACCCAAAGAATTAAGCAAGACACTAAATATGCACAAGAATGAAATTTCATTTCCTTTTGATGAAGTCTATCTATGGAAGGGAGCAAGAGGTTTCTTTTTCACAAATTGAAACAATCAATGCAACAATCACTTCTCAAATGAAAACTACCAAATCAAATTCCTCGAGAAATTTTAGATCTAAAACCAATTTCACCAATGCAACTTTCACAATAAATCACAAATTCTTGAAAAATGATTCTAATATGTGATTCTTCTAAATGTCACTTTTGATCCAAATGAAATAAGGAATGAAACACATAAACCAATCTAGAAGATGAAGTGCACTTCATTTTTTACCCATTCTCGATCCAAGCAGGCAAAAGAAATGCAAAAAATGAAGGGGAAAGAGGAAAACAAAATGATATTTTTTTCTTTTTTTCTTACAAATGATCCTAAATGCACTTGATAAAGGACAAAAGAAAGTAAAACCCTACTCATTGCTCTTTCTTGGGCCAAAGAAGGGAGGAAATTTTTAAAAACAAAACCCAAGTTTTAAAAAAATTGTTGAATTGGAGTATGGGAAGTTGAGTTATCGTTGATTTAAAATCAGATGTTTTAGGGTTTTTTCCACAGCGGAGTCACCTATTATGTTGAAGGGAAATTCACCTATGGATAAGTAAATCCCCTCGTTGGTTGGATATAGTCCAATGACATGTAGCAGGATAAATCAATACTTATTTATCCTAGAGCTAATCATACAATTTGATAAAGAAATAGCAAGAGGAAGGATTAAGCTGCAAGAATTATGATGGTTTTCCACCATATCTACTGAATTATTCTAGATCTAGCTCCAAAGATGTTGCCCCAACTGGATACTTGCACAACAACCAAACAATATACACCTTCCTCATACCCTCATAACATCACAAATGAAATTATGCATGAATTAAGCTCTAATGTCATATCTCAAGCCTACATAGATCAACAAAATCTAATTCAAAATACAAAATAGATCAATGAATAATAGATTTTATTTATTTATTTATTTTATTATTATTGTTGTTGTTGTTGTTATAAAGGGGGCGAATGTAGATCTATATTAAATGAAAGAGATTACAATAATAGATGATTGTTACCTTGAGATAGGTTTCCATACTCCTAGCTCCAAGCCATGGAACTCTTCTCCTTAGCCACAAGCTCACCCTATTGAACAAGCATGACCAATCATCGTATTGCAGTAAGAAAGAAGATATAGCTCTCACTAAGGATTTAGTCGCATTAGTGTTGATTCCCAAACTCAAAAATATATAGCAAACTCAAGACAAATGGATCTTGCTCCAATTCACTAGCATAAGGATTCTTTTGTCTTATGATGCTCTCTTCCCATAGTTTGGATCCTTCTTATAGAATCTTTGAGGATCTTGAACATAGGCTTCATGGCATGTGAACTAATCATTTACAAGTCATGCACAAGTTCCATGCTCAATTATGAGCTTTTTCCAACCCATTATGAGATTTTTTCTCAATTATGAAATTGAAATGAAATAATTATGACTTTTTTGCTCAATTAAGTAATTTCAAACTCATAACATCTCATAGAAACCTTTCAAATCCTATAGTGGAAAATATAAGTATTAAATACGTGGAGATTTCTAAACTCTCTTTGGTTGTTGAAAGGTCAACATTCCCCCTAAAGGTTGTCTTCCCATGATATTATCTTCCCATATGTGGATGCTTTCTCCATTTCATGGCTACCATGACAGTCATGATTGGATTGGGGGGTTAAAACCTTCAATAGCTTCCTGATTGGGAAGACTTTTGATGCTAGAAGAGGACGATCCTAACAAAACATTATTCAGTTGTTCCCTAGGTATTTCTTGTGGATTGCCTCTTTCCACCACTTTGTCTCCCCTGTAATCGATCCCCGTGCCACTTTGGCTCCCAAAGCTATATTCATGAGAGAAGTATCTTTTATGGAGATTGCTCCTCTATGTTAGGATATTTAAAAACTTAGGAGTTAGTTAAAATCAATTTGTCCTAATGTGTCGTTAGGTAAACGCGTGTTTCTTAGCATGTTTCATTAGTATGCATTTGTAGTTGGGTAATCCAACGGGTACGATATGTTCTCGACATAGAGTGATTTGAAGGATTATATTCTTCTTAATATTAATGGCTACATTGATCCATGGCTTAACACCCAACTAGTCCATGATTTTTGGAGATATTACACACTCACCTAGAATTATTTTCCCAAGTTTGATAGTCTAATGCTGAGAACACTTCCTTACATGAGAATATTCTCTCTAGAGAATATTCCCCTACAAAATAGGGCATTTCTCTTTAGCTTAGACTCAGCTACACTCAATTACACTCAATTATCCTAGTGGAAGCCACTCATTCATGGAAACCTTGGTTTTATCACCAACAATTGCATGTGTTTCTCTCACTTCCACACGTGTGACTCAGTTAACTGATGATTGCATGGATCGGTTAACTAGGACTAGATGGAAAATTACTTCGGTTTTTTTCTGTGAGTGTCTATATCTCTCTAGATTACTACTATGGATCATTAGTTACTCATGTAGCCTACATATATTGTAAATTATTCACTCTCTCAGTGTGGAATACAATTAATAGAAATTCTTTCATTCTTTCCTCCATTTTTTGTCGCTTCTCTTCACACCATTGCATGTTTTGTATGCTTCATTGTTAGCTAGATATTCTCTACAAATATCTCATAAAATCTACATGGTACCAGAGTCCATAGGTCGCTACAAAGGATCATCGTCAACACTCTTTTGCAGGTACCAAAGATAGAATAAAACAACAGAAAAGATGGATTATTTGTCGGCAATACTTTTCATGCCTCGTAACTGTTTGGAGTGGAATCCAAAGCTTCTTGTTCTTCTCATAAGTAGAGGCTTATACCAAATAACCATGGCAATGGAAGTATATCCTGATTCCACCTATGAGAAAAATGACTTTCTCAATAGACAAGATATGGCCATAGGATGTATCTGCTTGTTTATTTCTCCTAAAATTTTCCATCAAGTAGATGATGAATCACAAGACTCAACTCTAGACAAACTATGGACCAAATTGGAGGTTCTATTTTGGAATAAGGAAGATTGCATCTAGAAGGTTGACAAGATAGAGCCAACATAAACTCCATTGGAAGATCAAGCCTCTCAATTTGAAGAGCCTTCTTCACATGTATCTACACAAGTTTGTGTTTCATTCATTGGAGATGATCTCTACTCCATTTCAAATTTGTTTTTTGAATCGCATACCATCTCAAGCGTCACATGGAAATACTTTTTCATGCGCCATGCATGCATCTCAGGAGCCACATGCATGTGTTATGCATGCATCTCAGGAGCCAAAAAGGATGTCACACACTTCATATTCACTTCTAACACTTTCTGAGAAGAATTTGCAAAAACAAATTGTATATTTGAATTTCTCTCGGAAAAATACCCAATTTCAAAAAACAATCGTCTGAAACAGAGTCTAAGAAGTGAAGTTATGAGAGTTTTAAAATCAACATTTTTCTGAAAACGACCACACGATTTTCAAAGTTTCATCCAATCTTCATTTGGATCTTCTTCATTACAAAAAGAGAAAGTGGAAATGTGTGGATATCTCACTGGCGCATCTACTTCATTAGATCCATGCAGACATCTACATCTTCAAAAAAATCTTGAACGAGAACAAACTCTTATAGTTGTGAGGTCTTCGTGGAGTGAAGGACATAGTTGCATAGCAACTGCATTTTGTTCCTTCTCATTTTTTTTTCTTATGCATTGTACTTTGAGGGGGGGGGTGGCGTTTCTCATGAGGTTTTCCCTCTTTCCTCGCTTTTTCAATGTTTCATTTTTAGATGCATTGTACAATGGGTACCTAACATGGCCTTGGTTACCAGGACCCATTCATTATGTAAATCCTAGTAGTGTTCGGGGGGGTTGGAGATATTACAGACTTACCTAGAATCATTTTCCTAAGTTTGATAGTCCAATGTTGAGAATGCTTCCTTAGATGAGAATATTCTCTCTAGAGAATATTACCATGCAAAATAGGGCATTCCTCTTCAGTTCAAAGTCGGTTACACTCAGTTAGACTAGTGAAATCCAGTCATGGATGTCAACCTCAATTTTATCACCAGTAGTTGCATGATTTTCTCTCACTTGCACATGTGTGAATTAGTTAACCGATGGTTGCATGCAGGGATGATTTTAAGGATGGAAATTTATTTTAAAATGTAGTAACCTTGGCGAATATTACTAATCCTTCATATGTCAACTATAAATGTTTGGCGATATGTTTTTAAAAATATTCAAATTTCTAAGTATTTTATATAGTTTTTATAAAATTTTGGCGATTTTTAAGATAAAATTATTTTATCCTATAGAATTTGTGCAAATCATTTTTAAAATAGCGAATCTCATTTTTGGAAAAACCATGGAAAATTATCCCACGAGAAAAATTTATCCCCTAAAATCATCTATGGTTGCATGGATTAGTTAACTAAAACTAGGGGGAAGATTACTTTGCGTTTTATCAGTGACTGTCTGGATATCTCTAGATCACTACTATGGCACATTAGTTACTCATGTAGCCTATATCTAATGTAAATTATTCACTCTTTTAGTGTGGAATGCAATTAATAGAAATTATTTCATTATTTCCTCCATTTTTTGTCTCTTCTCTTCACACCATTGCATGATGTGTATGATTCATTGTTAGCTAGATCTTCTATGAAGTTATCATAGAAAATATACAATGATCTATATTTAAAGACCATGGAGGGTAGTTTTCCAATGATCGATTGTGAGAAACTCTCTTGTAAATCTCTCTGTAATATTTTATTTTTCATTAATAAATTGCTCCAAGTGGCCACGTTTCTCGGGGTCGTCAATGTTTCCTCACAAGGGCTTTACCACATAAAAGCATTGTTGTTTTGATCTTTGATCGCGTTGTGAGTGGTTATTGAAAGTTTTCATCATCTTTTCGAATACTTGTGCTTTTGAATATGGTATCAAAGCGAATTTGAAGACTTGCTCCCATTTTATATCGAAATCATGAAGCCGTGTTGTTGCATCTCTAGTTTCTACCATTTTTATACATTTTTGTAGTTGAGAGGATTGTTCCATTGTGTCTGGATCACTCATTTCAGTTAGGAACACCTTTCGTTTCACTCAAAAAGGTTTATGTTTTCCCAAGATACAAACATTTCAGTCAAATTCATAGGTATAAAGCCCGAATACACCGTTTTAATTTTTTACAAGGATAAATTTTGGTTTTCTGTTTTTTATTTCCCATTTGCTACTATTTTTTATCTACATATGCTCTTTTCCTCGTTCCCTATGTGATCTTGGAAAATCAGAACTAGAGCACAAAGGGTTTTCATGTCTGTCTATGCTCTTTGTTGTGTGTTATGTGCGATATCACTAAATCAAAAACAGAGGGAAAAATTTCATTTTCTGGGTAAGCTAACCGAGATATAACCCCTGTTATTGTCGAGAAACAATTTTTTTTCTTGTGTGTGTTAGCACCATGATTTTCATAACTAAGGTTAGAGGTTTGTCAGTAGTTTTCAAAGTCATGCCTGTTAGCACCAATATTGTTTTGAAGACTGGAATCACCTAACATCTCCAAGGGTCGGTTTCAAAAGGAATATTTATCATTTATTATTTCCATTTTCATTTGCAACTGCACACTGCAGAATTTGTTGTGCATCGCGCAGAGGATTTTTTCGCGTAGGGGATTTCACCACACAGAGGATTTTTTCGCGTAGGGCATTTCATTTGCACAAAGGATGTTGTCATGTAGAGGATGTTGTCTCGTAAAGGATGTTGTTGCACAGAGGATCTCATCACGCAAAGGAGGTTGTCGCGAAGAGGATGTTTTCGCACAGAGGATGTTGTCGCGTAGAGGATTTCATCGCGCAAAGGATGTTTTCGCACAGAGGATGTTCTTGCACAGAGGATTTCATCGCACAAAGGATGTTGTCATGCAGAAGATGTCATCGCGCAGAAGATTTCATCACACAGAATATTTTTTCACGCAGAGGATGTTGTCACACAAAGGATGTTGTCGCGCAAAAGATGCCATCGCGCAGAGGATTTTCCTGCACACATGCTACAAGGCGCACTGTGTAAATGATTGGTTTAGTGGTAAACTTCAAGATTAGTTTCTGACCAACTAGAGAGGAATTTTGAAAATCCCCAAGATTTTTTTGTCAAGAACGAACCAAATAATAAAAACCTCTCTCAGATTTTCAAAAGGTGTCACTGATTGGGAGATTCGAACGAATCTTTGAGCCCTATTTTTCAGTTGTCATGATTTCTTATTTGAGACATGTTTTTGTGACACTTATTTCGACCAGCTAGAGATGAATTTCATGCAATCGAGAGAGTTTTTTATTTATAATAATCTTACCTACAAAAACCTCTCTCAGTTTTGAAAATTCATTTTTTATTCGTGAGATATGATGTCATATTTAACGCCTATTTTCCCAGTTTGTTGCACAATCCGCTGCGTTTTTGTTGTAGGTTTTTGTTGCATAGAAAACTTGTTGTGAAGGGTTGACAAAGTGTCCAGCAGTGCACATGATGACTTATCACAACCATATGGTCTAATTTTGACCACGATTAATGATTTTAAAGAATATTTCGGTTATGATTATGATTTGACAAAGTCAGGTTTTCTATTTTTAGTGAATCCGTTGAAGTTATTGTTCTCTTTCGAAGAAACCACATCCATGATTCTAGGAGGTGGTAGTTCGACCCTAACAACTAAATGAAACATTAGTTTTCAATGTAAGGGGGTCATTTTGATGTAAAGGGGGTTGGACTTTCGGTGAGAAAAGCTATTGGATTGTGTAATATTTTCCTGAACATTTCTTATGAGTTAATGCAGAAGTACACGACTTCCATGAAGCAGAGATTCATTATGATGTCGTTCTCAATGTTTTTTCCCATTAATGATTTCCTTCATTATTGTTTGTTCTCTTCCATTATTTGACTGAGAGTATATGTTTGGAATTCATCTTATCTAATGCTCCATTCATGCAGTGAATACTTGTTTATGTTTGGATTTCATGTTCAAAATTCATCTATATTCGATTCTCTTTACATGGATATCTATATTCCCTTTATGTTTCTTCTTCTAAAGTTATATTGAGAACTCATCCTTTGCTAGATGCTCTCAATGTGATGGGTTGTCCCCTTCTATTTTTTGTTTCCATCTCAATACTTATTATTTGCTGAAAAACACCACTTACCTTGCCTTTGTTTTCAGAAAGCACACAACCAGTCATTAACTCAATATCTTTAAGCTCAGACTTCGACTCCATTTCCCAATGGTTTCTTCCTTGTTTGTCCTACCAACCCTTTTAAAACAAAAACAAACCTGTCCTATTGCATAATCTGAACCTCTGTGCATTTATTGATGAATCCTTTGAGTTATTACCAGTCATTAGACATCTGAGAGATCCCTCTTTGGTTGTATAGGTCAGAATACAATCTAAATGTGGTTTAAACAGTTACCTCGAGGTTTTCTTTGATACAACCCAAAGAAATTTCTGAGTGCTAAAATTTTGGCGCCGTTGTTGAGGAATGAATGTGAAATTTTCCCTGGGATAAAACGACAAAGATCAGATTTGAATTTTGATGGTGAACAAAGGTCAAACATAAGGTGGTTGTACCATTCACCTGGCGAATCCAATCAAGATTAAAATTTGATTCAAAGACTTCATTGAAGAATGAGACATGTTGACAAAGATATGGAAGAGAAGTATGGAAAAAGCAGGTACTTGAGCTTAAGTTTAGTCTAAGAAGTACTTTTCTATTTTATCAATATCTTCTTGTCCTTTCCTAAGTTTTTCAAAAGAATATTGCTTCACTTATTGCATTCAAATGAAGCCCAAAGATCTACCCTTGTATATCCTCCATGGAAAATTGTAGGTATACCTCCTTCTTGTATAACCGATATTCACCAAGCTCCTTCCTCTAATCCATATGATGTTCATGATCATTCTTGTGAGCTTAATGAAACCAAAGATGAGTGTGTACCTTATGTTCTTAATCTCACACCCTCCAATATTCAAGAAAAATATAGTCCTCTTAAATTGCCTTCCATCCTTCATGACTTTCCTCTGAAACATTATAAGTACCTTCCTAGGTTCGATGGAGAGCTTCATGGACAGTCAGTTGAAAAACATATTCAGGTCTTTGAGCATTTTATAGATCTTTTTGAAATCGAGCATGATGATGTGTCTATGAGGGCCTTTTCTCAGTCCTTACAAGGAGATTCCAAAGCATGGTTCAAACATTTGCAGCCTCAGTCAATTAGCTTGTGGGATGAATTGAGGGAAGCTTTCCGTAGATTTTGGGGTGAGAGAAATTCATGGGATCTACTCCTTTTAGATTTTTATGCCATCAGAAGAATGAAAGATGAAACCATCTCAAATTTCAGTAGGAGGTTTTCTAGTCTTTATTATAAACTACCTAAAGAAGTCCAACCTCCTGAAATTGTTGCCATGCTCCATTATGTAACAACCTTTCAATCGGACTTATCTTTTCTTCTGATGGAGAGGAAGTCTATGTCTTTGCAACAGATGTTCAACAATGCTCAGGAAGTTGCAGAAAATATTCAAGCATGTAAGGAGCTGCAAAATAAGATATTGAATGAGAAATTGAAAGCCGAGGAGCTGGAGACTGTGCATAATATGAAGGATGATGATCATGTCATAATTTTTCTTGAAGGATGTCACGAGGATGTGTTTTCAAAGAATGATGATCAACTTGAAGAACATGATACTCTCTTGAATTGCTTTGATACTAATTTAAATTTGGATCCATGTCATCATGAGCAAGAAACTGATTGTTTTATGTATGCATTTGTAGACACCCATGAATGTGAATTTGCAGATCAGCTTGCAGAAGAACAAGTCGTTTCCTCAATTTTCCTATTTGATGACATTATAGAGATTTTTGGTGAACCTGGGTATGATGAGTACAATGATGAATATGAGGTTGACTCTTCAGAACAAGAAGTTGCACTTTCTGAATCTAAAAATGATTGTTTTCAGCAACCCAAAGAAATTGACAAATGTGCATATGACAACAGTGAAGAAAATGAAGAAATTTTTGAATCAGGTGAAAGAACTTTGCTATTGTGTGTTTCTTCTTTCAAATTGTTGAAGGAAAATGTTTATAATGTTTCAAATTAGAAATCCTCCAAGCATGATGTTGAATATGAAGAAAGTAATGGAATTGCCAATGAAAATTGTCTTCCATTGTGTTTTTCTTCCTTTGAATTGTTGAAAGTAAACCATGAGATAATAGAGGAAGCCGTGAAGTCTGACTGCATTCAAAGTGGCACTGTTTGACATGAGAAAATTGTTATCATTGAAGAGGACCAACAACCTTCTCATACTTTTAATGACCCTGTTGTTGATTACATGGAAGGTTATTTCAGTTCAAATTTCCAGCCTGTGATCAACTACCAGATTGGAAATAAATATGATGGTCAATCAACATCAATGTTAGATATGGATTGCTTTCCACTAGGGGTTTCATTTCAGCCAGCAGCACTGTCTTCTGATTAAGTAGATTGTTATTTCTAGTAGTCTCAACAGATTTTTCAGCCTTTTGTGGTAATCAACAGATTCAATTACATGAAAACAAGGATGTAGTGGAAGGGGTCAAACATGATTGTTGTTTTATTTATGTTTTTATGGATCCATTTGTATTTTTGTTCGAGGCAGTAAATGGTCTCAATGTTATTAATTTTTTGAGATTTGAATTTATAGATAAATTTTTGAATGAATTATCAGTAAATAGGATTTGGAGCGAGTATATGCAAAGAAAACAAATAGTGGATAAAGTGCGTGCATGGTTGCATTGGCATTTTGATTTCACTTGATTGGAATTTTTTTCAACAGTTAGGGTAGGTATGTGTGAATAAGCTCAGCATGGCGAGCATTTCTTTCAGCATTTTTCAATTTGTATTTTCAGTTTTGGTTTGGTTCAGTTGCAGAATAAGTTGGTGGCGAAACATATTACAGGCTGCAAATCATAGTATATGGCTTGGGAGCTGTTAGTGCTAGAAGTCACCCTCAGACTGCAAATGAGGTGAGCCTAGAGACATTTGAATATGGGTGTGTCAATTTGTTTATGAGAATGGGTTAAAATCATGAGAAGGAGAGAAGGGGCATAAACAGTGCATACAATGTTCCATTGAGAATGGAGTCAACATATCCTAAAGATTAAAGGCAATCAAGTTGCTTATCAGATAAAGTTGTAAAGTTGTGTAGATAGAAGAATGGAGGAGAAGACATAAAGAAGAAAATCCATTAAACGAAAGATCCTTTCAGTCAAATGAACTAATCAAGATACTTGAATAACACAATGATAAAATAGGCCCAGTACAACAGAATCTCTTCTTCTCATAGATCTACCTATCAATGGCAAGTTTTGATTCTCAAAATTTGCATTTTATCCTAGTAGAAGAAAAGAAAAAGAAAATAGAAAGACATGCTAATAAAACAACCTTCATATAGCTTCAATGGAAGAAACATATTAAAAGAACATGCCTCATAGGCTTACAATGTACCCAGATAACTGTCCTCTGTTTCTCTTGGGTATTAGCCTCTCCTCTAACCTCTCGCCCTCCTTGTGGAAAGATCTACCTTTTTATATATAAATAGAGAATTTGAATCCTAGATCCTACAATCTTTGTTAATACAACTGTCAATATACTTGAGATTACATGGAGTTCCAAATTTGGAATTATCACCAGAATAGAAAGATTAAGGATTACCAAAAGATCCCCTAATATCTATCTGATGTAGGAAAGCCGGAAACCCTTCGATCGATCTTTGACTTGTTGATTTTTAAGCTTGAAGATCTAGAACATTTCAATCTATGGGAAACAAAAAATCTCTCTGCAAAAATCTTTCTACTGGAAATTAGATACAGGATGCTAGATCATTGCCTGAAGAAGGGGATTGATCAAATCCTTTAACACTAAGTGTTCTACCACCAAATATGGAACTATGTCTTTAGTCAGGGATGTGTTTTCCTTTTTTCGACGGGATCGAAGGGGATGACAACCCAACATCATATTAAAACCATTAGAACCAGAACTTGCTTTCGGTTTTTTGCCTTGTTTCATAGTTGTGGATGTTGCTTGATTCCTCTTATCCTTTTGTTTCACTGATCCCACAAAACATTTTCCTAAACAGAAAGGAAAGATACCCAAAAGTAAATGGTGTTTCCGCTCTTTACAGGACTTGAAGGCGTCGTTGTTAATTCCACATTGCTATTGTGGATTGAAAGATCTTCATTTGGGATGACAACACAGACTCGATCAGGACTTTTGGAATTAGCATCTGGGATTAACGATGATGATCTAGGGCTTAAAGTGTCACTCAAAAGAAAACATTCAACTTTGTGTGCATCCAATTCAATACGGGGGGAAATTATGTCTGAATCCTTGTAATCATAGTCGTAGTGGTATCCATCGTAGTCATTAATATTTTATTCATGCAGAAAACCCTCGAAGACATCAATCGATTTTCTGCATAAACAAGAGAGATTTCAGCTGAAGTATCCCCCATTTTCTTTGGTGGATGTTGATAATGTTCTAAGGGAATTAGAAGATGGTAAAATAGCAGCAGAAGCACTTCGGGCGCTTTGAGGCATTAAGTGATCATCCCTTAATTCTTCTTCTATGTGCAGCGACTAACGAACCTCGGGCCATATGGATGACACATGGTCTGTTGGTGCCTTGTATGAATGATGGAGTTTCTCTGAAAAATGTGTGGTATACCTCATGATTTTACCAAAATTCTTGAGTAGCTCACATGATGATTCCCTAGGCGAATACATTTCGAGGACCACCCTGTGTGTATATAAATTGTAACTTTGTGGTGTTTTTAAATAGATTTTACCACTACAAATCTCACCAACAACATCGACCTTCACACGTAACATTTGTTGACTGTTGGTGCTCTCAAGCATGAAAAAACATGGACAAATCTACCGCCCATGGTGAGTTCTTTCCTCATGTAACTTACACCTCTTCTCAGCCTGTCGATGTATTTTGCAACTAAATCTAATATATTTCTCATGGAAACAACACGCCCTTTGAAGAAGTTGAGCAGAAACACCAACAATACGATTATTTTTTCTCTCAAACAGATGCATTCGCAGATATTTGACACTTGGACGATGGTTGGAGACATGCCATTGTCGACACCTTTGATTTTCTTTGCATTAATTTTCCAATACTTTGTTGAATGCTCTGAAAATAGATCCTTTCATGATTGTCCCTTTTAAATATACATCAAGGACTGGATATTGTTTTGGTTGTTGTGTATGATGCAGGTGACTTGGAGCTAGGAGCTGGAGATAAAACTTGTCCCTCAGGCCTATGTTTTGGTAAAAAATGCTCTTTAATCACCTCCATGTGGCCTGGTTCTTGCGCTTAGCTATGTTGACTTGTGCTCGACATGTGGACTTGGAGTTTCGCATATGAATTTGATATTGGTTGCATATAAGCTTAAGTACTAGTATCTTGGCCTTCGGGTCAGTAAGGATTTGGGGAATTTTGAAAAATTTGGTGGAGTTCAAAATAACATATGAATGATAAAAATAAATTAGATGCTACAGGAACTTCTGGTATCAATATGTGGACTTTGGTTGCTGCAAATCCAGATGATAACATTGGCTCCATGGGGGATGGCATGCTCCTCGCGAGCTGCCAAGAACTTGAATATCAGTAGCCTTATCCCTGTTCATCTCTGTTCAAGAATCATGCATGCTTGAGAGCACCTCTTCTCTTTATTTACAACTGAGAACTATCATATAATGAAAACAAACTGCTGAAAACGAAATGCTCAAGAAGCGAGCTTTATTCTTCCTACTTCTAACCAGTAAAAGTTGTCTTAATCATGTGTAATCATGCTTCCAATGAAGCCATGATAACATCAAACCAATTAAAAAATCTCTTTGCATGCAAATAAGAATCAGAGAAAACTTCATTGTGTGTAACATAATTTTAACATGTAACACATACTTACAACCACCATCTTCTTTGATTTGAAACTTGGAAAGGCTAAAATTTTTTGAGAAGCATGACTACATATAAATAGCTATCGGATCATAGAAGAAATAAGTATATTGATAACCAAACATGGTTACCTTTGCTTGCGGCTCGATGTTTTCTGTGTCAACTTTTGATGCATGGTTTCCATATACTGATTCTAACTATTCATGACTAATGGGCATAATGTTTTCATAAATATGTTGATCAGCTTCTGCCACCATGAACATATCAGGTTGTTAATATCCTTCCTCAATGCTTTTGTGTTTATAAAGCTCATCAACAAAAATATGCCGAGGAAACACTTGTTCCTTATACTCATCATAAACAACAGCTTTTTCATTCAAATTGAAGACAACAGGTGCATCAGGGACAAGATCAAATTCATATACAACTATGCAATCATCTCTCCTATAATCAATGGTATCTTGAACATATTCCTCACTAACATGATTTTCATCCTTGCAAACAGAGGAAAACTCTACTTTCTGTTGAATATACTTCTCAAATACATCACAACAATTTTCAAAAAGACTTTCAGCTGAAAATTTTCTTTTACAAAATAAATTGAAATAATTATGAAAACTTGCCAACGAGTTAATACTTGAAGCTGGAAGAGATCTGCACCAATCAAAGGCTGCTCACTTCAATGAGTATCTAAAAATATTGATCTTGACATCCTCATGCACAATTTGACGTTCATGAATAAACTCATGAAAATATAGCAGATGTTCAACCAAATCCTCCCAATCTTATCCTTTAAATGTAGGAAGGATACCTTCGCATTCATCTCTTCTAAGCATTGGGTTTTGAAAATCAATGACATTCGAAAAATCACAAAAGGAAAACCTTTGAGCCAAAATGGCTTCCATACTTGGATCCAATGGACTCTCCTATTAATCTTTGGACAGTGAAGTCACCATGGTGAAAGATATGCAGTCAAGCACATGTCCTCTTCCTGTTCACCATCAAGAAGTGGATCTGATTGTTTTCATTCTCCCAGAGAATATTTATTCGCTTCTTCGTCCCCGACAAAGGCACCAAAAATGTTAGTTCTAGAAGTCACCCTCAGACTGCAAATGAGGTGAGCCTAGAGACATTTGAATATGGGTGTGTCAATTTGTTTATGAGAATGGGTTAAAATCACGAGAAGGAGAGAAGGGGCATAAAAGGTGCATAGAATGTTCCATCGGGCATGGAGTCAACATATCCTAAAGATTGAAGGCACTCAAGCTACTTATCATAAAAAGTTGTAATGTTGTGTAGATAGAAGATTGGAGGAAAAGACATAAAGAAGAAAATTCAGTAAATGAAATATCCTTTCAGTCAAATGAACTAATCAAGATACTCGAATAATACAATGATAAAATAGGCCCGCTACAACAAAATCTCTGTTGCTCATAGATCTACCTATCAATGGCAAGTTTTGATTCTCAAAATTTGCATTTTATCCTAGTAGAAGAAAAGAAAAACAAAATAGAAAGACATGTTGATAAAACAACCTTCATATAGCTTCAATGGCAGAAATATATTTAAAGAGCATGCCTCATAGGCTTACAATGTACCTAGATGATTGTCCTATGTTATGCTTGGGTCTTAGCCTCTCCTCTGACCTCTCACCTTCCTCGTGGAAAGATCTACCTTTTTATATATAAACAGAGATTTCGAATCCTAGATCCTGATATATTTGTTAATACAACTGTCAATATACTTGAGATTACATGGAGTTGTAGCTTTGGAATTATCACTAGAATAGAAATATTAAGGATTACCAAAAGATCCCCTAATAGCTATCTGAAGTAGGAAAGCTAGAAACCCTTTGATCGATCTTTGACTTGTTGATTTTTAAGCTTGAAGATATAGAACATTTTGATCTATGCGAAACAAAAAATCTCTATACAAAAATATTTCTACTGGAAATTAGAAACCGGATGCTAGATCATTTCCTGAAGAAGGGGATTGATCAAATCCTTTGAAACTAAGTGCTCTTCCACCAAATCTGGAACTATGCCTTTAGTCAGGGATGTGTTTTCCTTTTTTCGATGGGATCGAAGGGGATGACAACCCAACATCATCTTCAAACCATTAGAACCAGAACTTGCTTTTGGGTTTTCTCCTTGTTGCATAGTTGTGGATGTTGCCTGCTTCCTCTTTTCCTTTTGTTTCACCAATCCCACAAAACATTTTCCTAAACAGAAAGGAAAGATACCCAAAATTAAAGTGTGTTTCTGCTCTTTACAGGACTTGAAGGCGTCATTGTTAATTCCACATTGCTCTTGTGGATTGAAAGATCTTCATCTGGGCTGACAACACTGACTCGATCAGGACTTTTGGAATTAGCATCTGGGATTAACGATGATGATCAAGGGCTTAAAGTGTCGCTCACAGGAAAACATTCATCTTCGTGTGCATCCAATTCAATATTGGGTGAATTATGTCTGAATCCTCGTAATCATAATCATAGTGGTCTCCATCGTAGTCATTAATATTTTCTCTCTGTAGAAAACCCTCGAAGACATCAATCAATTTTCTGCATAAACGAGAGATATTCCAGTTGAAGCATCCCTCATTTTATTTGGTGGATGTCGATAATGTTCTAAGGGGATTAGAAGACGGTAAAATAGCAGTAGAAGCACTTCGAGCACTTTGAGGCATTAAGTGATCATCCCTTAATTCTTCTTCTATGTGAAACGACTTACGAACCCCAGGTCATATGGATGACACACAGTCTAGTGGTGCCTTGTATGAATGATGGAGTTCCTGTGAAAAACGTGTGGTGTGCCTCATCAGTTTACTAGAATTCATGAGTAGCTCACATGATGATTCCCTAGGCGAATACATTTCAAGGACTACCCCGTGTGTATATAAATTGTAACTTTGTGGTGTTTTGAAATAGATTTTACAACTACAAATATCAGCAACAACATCGGTCTTCACACATAGCATTTGTTGACTGTTGGTGCTCTCAAGCATGGAAAAACATGGACAAATCTACCGCCCATGGTGAGTTCTTTCCTCATGTAACTTACACCTCTTCTCAGCCTATCGATGTCTTTTGCAACTAAATCTAATATCTTGCTCATGGAAACAACACGCCCTTTGAAGAAGTTGAGCAGAAACACCAACAATGTGAGTATGTTTCTCTCAAACAGATGCATTCGTAGATATTTGACACCTGGGCAATGGTTGGAGACTTGACATTGTCGACACCTTTGATTTTCTTTGCATTAATTTTCCAATACTTTGTCAAATGCTCTGAAAACAGATCCTTTCATGATCACCCCTTTTAAATATACATCAAGGACTGGAGATTGTTTTGGTTGTTGCCTATGATGCAGGTGACTTGGAGCTAGGAGTTGGAGCTAAAATTTGGCCCTCAGGCCTAAGTTTTGGTAAAAAATGCACTGCCATGTGGCCTCGTGCTTGCGCTTAGTTGTGTTGACTTGTGCTCAACATGTGGACTTGGAGTTTGGCATATGAATTTGATATTGGTTGCATATAAGCTCAGGTACTAGGAGCTTGGCCTTCGGGTCACTAAGGATTTGGGGAATTCTGACAAATTTGGTGAAGGAGTTCAAAATAACATATGACTGATCAAAATAAATGAGATGCTATGGGAACTTTCGGTGTCAATACATGGATTTTGACTGTTGCAAATCCAGGTACTAATAGGAACAACCCAATGGATAAGGCACCTGGTCTACTATTCTTTGCTACCTCACAGGGAGGATAGCATCCCCATTGGAGAAATCTTTTAGTACCATGATTTTCATAACTAAGGTTAAAGGTTTGTCAGCAGTTTGCAAAGTCAAGCCTGTTAGAACCAATATTGTTTTGATGTCTGGCATCATATAACATCTCCAAGGTTCAGTTTCAAAAGGAAGCCTTATCATTTATTATTTCCATTTCTATTTGCAACTGTACGTTGCAAATTTTGTTGCGCACCACGCAGAGGATTTTTTTGCGTAGGGGATTTCACTATGCAGAGGATTTTTTCACGCAGAGGATTTCATCGCGCAAAGGATGTTGTCACACAGAGGATTATTTCACACAAAGGATATTGTCATGCAGAGGATTTCATCGCGCAAAGGATGTTGTCAAGCAGAGGATGTTGTCGCGCAAAGGATTTTGTCATGTAGAGGATTTCATCGCGCAAAGGATGTAGTCGCGCAGAGGATGTTGTCGCGCAAAGGATTTCATCGCACAAAGGATGTTGTCGTGCAGAAGATGTCGGCGTGAAGAATATTTTTTTTTGCAGAAGATGATTTCACGCAAAGGATGTTATCGCACAGAAGATGCCATCACGTAGAGGATTTTCCTGTGCACATGCTACAGGGCGCACTGCGTAAATGACTGGTTTAGTGGTAAACTTCAAGATCATTTTCTGACCAAATCGAGAGGAATTTTGAAAATCCCCAAGATTTTTTTGTCTAGGATGAACCAAATAATAAAAACCTATCTCATATTTGCAAAAGGTGTCACTTATTGGGATATTCGAACGAATCTTTGAGCCCTATTTTTCAATTGTCATTATTTCTTGTTTGAGACATGTTTTTGCGACATGTCTTCCAACCAGCTAGAGATGAATTTAATGAAACCGAGAAAGGTTTTTATGTATAACTATCTTACCTACAAACATCTCTCTCAGTTTTCAAAAATATTTTTTTATTCATGAGATATGATGTCATCTTTAACACCTATTTTCCCAGTTTGTTGCGCAATCCGCTGCGTTTTTGTTGTAGGTTACTGTTGTGTAGAAGACTTGTTGTGCAGGGGTGACAAAGTGTCCAACAATGCACATGATGAATTATCACAACCATATGGTCAAATTTTGATCATGATCAATGATTGTAAAGAATATTTTGGTTATTATTATGATTTGGCAAAGTCAGGTTTTCTATTTTTAGTGAATCCATTGAAGTTATTGTTCTCTTTTAAATAAACTAGATCCATGATTCTAGGAGGTGGTAGTTCGACCCTAACAGCCAAATGTGGCATTATTTTTCTATATAAGGGGTTCATTTTGATGTAAAGGGGTTTGGACTTTCAGTCAGAGAAGCCATTGGACTGTGTAATATTTTTCTGAACATTTCTTATGAGTTTATGCAGAAGTACATGGCTTCCATGAAGTAGAGTTTCATTATGGTGTTGTTCTCAGTGTGTTTTTCCCGTTAATGATTTCCCTGATTATTGTTTGTTCTCTTACATTATTTGACTGAGAGTATATGTTTGGAATTCATCTTGTCTTATGCTCCATTCATGCAATGAATACTTGTTTATGTTTGGATTTCATGTTCATAATTCATCTATATTTGGTGCTCTTTACATGGCGATCTATATTCCCTTTATGTTTCTTCTTATAAAGTTATATTGATAACTCATACTTTGCTAGATGCTCTCAATGTGATGGGTTGTCCCCTTCTATTTTCTTCTTCCATCTCAGTAATTATTATTTGTTGAAAAACATCATTTACATTGCCTTTGTTTTCATAAAGCACACAACCAGTCATTAACTCAATATATTTAAGCTCAGACTTTGACTCCATTTCCCAATGGTTTCTTCCTTGTTTGTCCTACCAACCCTTTTAAAACAAAAACAAACATGTCCTATTGCAGAATCTGACCTCTGTGCATTTATTGATGAATCCTTTGAGTTATTACCAATCATTAGACATATGAGAGAGACCTCTCTAGTCATATAGGTCAAAATGCAATCTAAAGCTCATTGAAACAGTTACCTCGTGGTTTTCTTTGATACAGCCCAAAAATTTATGAGTGCTAACAGTGTGAAAATATTTTTTAATAGCACGCTCCCCAAGGCCATCAACAACAACAACAACAAAAATTATCCTTCTAAACAATATAATATGTTTTGCACTAGCTCACTTAGTTAAAATTTGTTTTATTTAAGTAAGAGGTCTTGAGTTCAAGTCTCTTTTTTGTTACCTTTTTTTGAAAAAATCCATGCATCCATTGTAAAGTGTATTTCACTTAAATTATAAAAGTGAATCCTTATAAGTAGCTTTAATCTTTTATTTTAAGTTATTTATTTTGCATGAAACTTTCATTTATAAAGTAACTTGATTATAAAGGTGATCCTCGCTTATTCAATAAAAGTGGGTCATTTCATAACCAAATTATTTGTAAAAGTGAGGTTATCAGAAGGAGGGGTATCACCATGTGGACCAACTTCTACTTTCCACATGGCTCTTTGGTTACCGTTTATGCCTTTTTTCAAAAGGGAATAACTTTCACATCCCAAGTTTGTTTTTAGTGTTGTTTTTTTTAAACAAACTATTTTTTCGAGAGATTTCCATTTAGACCATCAGTTTTAATGTTTAAATCCAAATTTTGCATATTTAATACAGCTTCTCCCAGTGATCTTTTGCTTACCAACACCAACTAATTCCAATGGAAATCCCATATGGAGGATTTATTAAGAAGTAAAGGATTATATTGTATTACCTTGGGAAAAGAACAATAATCCACTAATGATGAAAAGTATGCCAAATGGATTAATAGGAATGATGAAGCCCATGCACTAATCAGAATGTCCATTTCTCATGATTTAAGTTTTCACCTTAAAGAAAGTAATGCCCCCAATAAATATTGGGAAAAACTTGAAGTTGTGTTTGGTAGACACAATATTATTCGAGCTCACTAGTTGGAAAATCAGTTAATGAATTTAAGTCCAAATGATTTTCCTTGCATTGAAGATTACTTATCTAAGTTTAAGACACTTATAATTTTGTGTATAGAGTGCCAACTAGATCTGAAGGAAGATCGATGCATATATGCTATTCTTTCTAAGCATGGTAGTGCATATTCTATTTTTGTATCTATATTTTATGCCAATAGAGAAGCTCTACGGAATGCTTATAGAGAACCCTCTCTTGATTCCTTTTGTGATGCTCTAATTTGAGAACAATATAAGCTTGTGAAACTTGGATTGATCAACATTGTAGGTACATCCAACAAAGCCTTAGTGGCCCAGCAGAAAGATAAATACAAGAATACCAATAAGAAATATCTTCACCACAACAACAAGAAAAATAAGGGTCCCAAACCCTCTCCGCTAGCTTCTACTCCTAATGGTGACAAAGGAGAAAAATCTACAAATAAGAAGACTGACAAGCATTGCAAATTTTCTAGGAAACATGGTCATGTTGAGTCCAAATGTTTCAAGAAGATGGAAAGTTTGGAAGCAATGATGAAGAAGAAAAACATCAATATTGATTATTATTCTTCTAACTCTTCTTCTCATGGACATTTCCTCTCTGCTTGTGGTTTCTCCTTCAATGAAACTTCTACATCTTCTTCTAATGAGTGGCTTATTGATTCTGGAGCATATTATCATATGGCTGAGGATAAAGCCATATTTTCTACTGTAAATGAATGTAACACCAAGAAAATATTTTTTGGTGATGATAGATATCTTAGTGTTGTAAGGTCTGGAACAATTCAGGTTGATAATGGTCATTTCAATTATGTATTGTGTGTTCCAAGTCTTTCCTGCAACCTTCTATCAATATATCAAATCACTCATTCAGGTGAAGGTAAAACCATAGATTTTTTAACTCACCAAGTTGTAATCAAGGATCTAAAAGATCCTAAGCATGTTATTGCAACTAGAATTGTTGATGATATTACTAGGTTGTACAATTTTGACAACTTTGGGTCCTCAGTTTTTCTTTCTCATGGCGATGACTTGAACAAAATTTCGCATGAGCAGTTTGGCCATCTAAACTATTTCTCATTGCAAAAATTATGTAATCAAAAGATGGTGACTGGTCTTCCTCTTGCTTCTTGCAAATTTCGTGTTTGTGATGGTCTCTATCAAAAAAAAACATTGGGACAGTTTTGAAAAGTGTGTCTCTTGGCATGAATCAACCCCTTTGCATCTTGTTCACAATGACTTGTGTGGTCTTCTCCTATTGGCCCTCGACCAAGTTTTGGAAACTTTGGTCAGTTTTGGCCCACTTTTGGACTTCGACAGGATGGTCGAAGAAGGAGCACCCAGGCGGAGCTGAGATCATGGATCTCACCGATTTTGAGGGTTATGTGGACCCAGTAAAGGGTCCTCTAGGGTTTTTGTCATAGGTTTATGGGATGTCGGCCCATGGGGTTTTCCGATGTTTAGGCCTTATTGTAAGGGTTTGTAAAATATATATATAAAAAAAAGAATGTATTGTAGAAGTATCTAAGTGCAAGTAGTTCAAGTTGCTTTGTGCAAAGAAATATATGTGTGTTAAGGCTTTGTGCTTGATAGAGAGTTGGCTTTGTGCATTGACCTAGTTTTGGAAGGAGGATCTAGTGCTTAGTGCACAGATCTCATGTCTGGTGCGAAGCTTGAATATGTGGCTTAGTGCACAGGAGCAAATGAATGTAAGATCTTGGCAAATAATAAAGAGGCGAAGCGGTTTGTGGACATAGCCCCACCCTGGGGTGAACCATGTATATCTGGTGTCTCGTGGTTTGCTTTGTGTTTTGTTATTTTTGTTATGAATATGCTTAGTGCTTTGATTATGATGTATAATAGATAGATATTTTGTGTTTAAATACTTTGCTTATGTTAAGGAGTAAATGAATGCCAGATCTAACTTATAATGTTAAGTGCAAAGTGCTCAGGGTACATTGTCATTTGTTGTTATTGCGTCGATCTATCCTTGGTTATGTTATGTGGTGTTAATAAGGTCAATAAACTAATGTATATCAGTTCCTAAGCATTAACAAAATATTCTGCGAAGTGCTATTATAAAATATCTGTGTCCCAACCTGGTTACAGACACCTGCATCCTGTAACCCCCCTGCTTCTACCTTAGGTGAGACTTCACATGCTTAGAAGGTGTGGTCAAAAAGGCAGGTAGTTGGGGTTTTGTTGATGTGTTGTTAAGCGTTGAACCCTGGGTCTGCCCCTGTGCCAACAAATGGTTCTGTTGCCGGGACCTGAAACTGTGATTGCTGGGAATTGAAGTAAAGAAAAAGAGAATCTATGTGCATAGATCTCCTGCTAAAGTGTGCAATACTCTACTTGACTTGCGAAGCTTTATGCTAAGAAAGTAAGTTGATTTGAAGAAAAGAGGTAAGATCCTAAAGAAATAAATCTTTGTGCTTTGGTAAGAGAAAGATAAGTGAAAATTTTTGTTTCGAAAGCATGAACTTAAGTATGTTTAATAGATTATGTCCTAGTCTGAAGGCTAGGGTGCAATTGAAAGAAAGACTTGATTTGAGTAAATTTAATGGAAATGAAGAAAGATATGTTATTCCTATGCACAGAAAGAGTTTTTGGACTAATAAGTGGATGCAGGAACCTTAAAAGAATTTTTGTAGATTACAGGTCCAGCACTATGATCCTAGGGGAGATGCGCAATACAGAAAAGGTTGGGGAACATTTAAAAGAAACAAAGGATTGACATTGCATTATAAATGCAGAAGGTCGGGACATCTTGCTAAGGAATTTCCTGAGGTAGGCCCTATTTGTCTTTGTTGTAAGATTGTTGGTCATGAGTTTGAGGATTGTCCAAGGATTATTGCTAAAGTTGAAGGGATGAACATGAGACAAGAAAAATATGAAGAAAGTCAAGAGACTAAGGGCATGTTAAGTCATAAAGAGAAAATATCAGAGGAATTTTATACTATGTTATTACAGTTGAAAGAAACGATGGATGTTCATAAAGACGTCAGTTTACCAGAAATCCTGAAAGAAAAACAACACATAAGTGTAAGAATAGAAGACTTCGACATAGACTTTTTCTTGGATGAAGAAATACAAGTGAATAATATGACAAAAGAAACTTGGGAAATTTTGGGAAAGCCTACTGTAGCACCTTCATTGGGAAGGATAGGCTTGTTTAAGGGAAAGATGATAACCTTATGTGGAAGAGTTACTAATGTACCAATTATTGTTCATGGAACATCGACTGAAGAATAATTTGAAGTCATTAGATTTGTTAAGGATAGCACCCCTTTCCCACTATTGCTAGGTAAGACCTGGATTGAGAAGGATCGGATCAGAAGACAAGCAGAGGAAGAAGCTACAGAAAAGAAAAAGAAAGAATTAATGGATTTCATAGCTAGGAAAATAGAAGAAGGAGAGGATAAGTTGAAGCAACAGAACAAAGTAACAACACAGGAGGGACAAAAAGCAAGAAAATTAGCTATCAAGGTTGAAAGAATGAAAGAAGGCTTGAAGAACCTATCTATTCAAGAAAGAAGTATGCCCACTCAGGAAGTGTTAAGAAAGGGGATATTAACTTCAGAATCCTTGAGGGCACCTCAACAATGCGAAGCCACTATACTAGGGGAAGATAAGAATAAAAATGGAAAGAGGATTCCAAAAATAGTTAGAGAGACTCAAATAAGAGGAAATAAGGCAAGGAAGCTCAATAAAAAAAAATCCAAGTTGGAAAAGCTACAAGAAGTTACAGAAACCAGATGGAAGACTTCGTAGACTAGAACCTCACAGGATTTGAACCTCGTTGGAACAACAGGTCCGCGCAGAATTGGACTTCGCCCTAGCGAAGTTAAATGACCGTTGGAGGTGCCTTGACCATTATAATGATGCCCCAAAACAATTAAAAAACACATTTATGGGATTATGGACCGCTTTTGAACGTTGAGACCATGCCATAACGTATAGATTTACATTGATGGAAGCCTTTCCTGGCTGTTGGAAGATCCGTCATGATACCCCACTTATTTAACTCGTCGATCATTGTGTTGGGACCACCTTTGGCAACCTGTGATTGACTGAGATAAGCATAGAATTTTCCAAGTGTCGAGTTGTGCTATCTGAAACTAGACCCTTCATGTCCATTTGTCTACCCTGCATGTTTGTTAAAAGATAGAATGTCGAGTCAACCTAGCGAATTAGAGAAGTCTGTCAAGAAAATTATTAAGAAGCTAATGGCCGACAAACCAATATCTGAAGGTATCCAGACGTCATCAACTAGGGGACTGCAGGCTTCCCCTTCGACCAGACGTCGTTACGGCCGTGTCAACACTGTAACTGAATAGAGAAGCAAGCACCGCGGTGATCTGTCTAATGCAAAGAAGATATCGTCAATCCTACTTGAATATATTGTACGTCCGGCTGGAGTTGTTAACCATGAAATTATCCCTCGATATTTTGAGTACTTCGTGTTCACTACGTATATTCCGAAAGGAATTCGCATAGTCAGGAGTCAATTAAGACAGATCCCACTGTTGAAGAACGACGAATTCAACTTAGGAGACCAGAAGAACTACGCCATGTTATCTCCCCACCTCTAATTAACAAAGAAAACTGGAAAGAAACCTCACCTCGACTCATAGTCATGGATTAATCAGTTGGTGCAGTCCACCGTGTTGAACATGATGAAGATCTCACATATTGGCCACCACTAGGAGGTTAACACTTGCGTTAAACTCTTTCTATCGTGCTATCATGGCTGATATCTATGGCTCGACAGAAGGATTATTGTGGATACGGCATTGATCCACCGGATTACAGGTTTAAGTGTGAAGGGTCCTTACCCTCAACAGTTTTATCTAGGGAAATCCTCAGACCATTCGTTAGCACAACGCATCAAGGAAGCTTATGGAGAGGTAGAAAAAGGAAAGCGAGGTTACAAGGTAGCCTCTATACAGGATGGTGTAGTGCACCTCGGTTTCCACCTCTTAGTTGGAAAGCTAGTGAGGAAGAATTGCCCTGCAGAGGTCATCGGGTTCATGGTGGACCTTGCAGGAAAGTGTGTGGAGGGAATGCAGATGAACCGGACGAACTACCTCATCAATGAATTAGAAAAGGATTGCCACGAATCCCAGGACTTGGGATATAAATTTCATTATAGCTGGTTGATCATTTTGATCGCATTTGTCACTTGGCAAATGCCCGAAAGAGCTACCTTCCCAGAGATCAAACCTATGGAGCCCTTGGTCACTCGGTTTTCCACCCTATGGTATACCAATGACATGACAAAGCTGTGGAAGTCCAATGTCGTGTTCCATGGATACTATAAACAGTTAAAGGTCACCATTGAATCATTCCCGTGTATGACACCGCACACCCTGCATCAGTACCAACCCATAGTGAAGTTCCACGTTGATCCCCATTTCATTTACATCACTGCACGAAGAGATGAGCACCGGGAAGAATTGCAGTCATACTACAAACTAACGGATGAAGATATGGAGAAGATTACAAAGGAATGGCCAGAAGAATTTCTTGTACCTGTCGCCAATGCAGAGTTATCCGACATTGACACCATAGGAAGCCCAATAGTTACACGAGTTGAACATGTCGGACATTCCAGTGGGATGAAGAAGCAGAAAAAGCAGGCTGAAGTCCAGGACATAGAGAGTGATGAAGAGGACAACACTTTTGGAGATAAACGGTCTCACTTGCTAGGAGGAGGAGGAGACGAAGTAGAAGTATAGGGAGGAGGAGATGAAGGAGAAGAAGAACAAGGAGGTGGCGAAGCTACACCACCTGAAGATCCCCCTATTGGGAAAGTGAAATCACAAAAGAGGGAAGTTTCTCCAAAGAAACCTTCAGCAAGGAAGAAAACGTGCGCCAATAAGCCACAGTTGGAGGCCACTCTCACTAAGGATGACATCAGTCTGGTCCGTGGAGCTATGGAGGATGCCTCTGAAGACATGTTGCAGAGATACAGAGAGAAGCAAGAGGATTTATATGGAAGGATTGAGAGACAATTGAAGGAAGTGAAGCAAGTTGTTCGCTTGGTCTGCGCAGTACCTATTGTGTTGTCTATACCTTCCTCATCACAGACTGCAGAATTGGGGGATGAACTAGCCCAGTTAAGAAGGCTTGTGGATGCAATAGAAGCCTAGTTCCAGAGAGCTCAGGAAGAGAAGGAGAAGGCTACAGAAGCCTTGCAAAAGAATAAATACAAAGTCCTATCAAAATTACGAGCAGCGCAGGACAATGTAGCTTCCCATGAAAGCGAGAAAACAGAGCTTCAGGAGAATCTCCATGAGGAAAAATCCCAGATACAGTGGGAAAAAGAGCAGTTTCTCCCAGAACAGACTGTGGTCAAAGAAGTGGTAAGTAAAGCATGTCTCTCTATGCCAGTCTTGGTACAGGAGGAGAAAGATTCGATCAAATCTCAAGTAGTGAAGCTCGTAGAGACCCTCCAACAGCTTCAAGCTAGGATAACAGAATTGGAGGCCCAAACAATGTCGAGCACCCCGCAGGAGGTGTGTAACCAGAGGGAGGAGACCATTAAAAACGTAGTAGCAAGTATAAGATACATCACCTTAGAATGTAAACAGTTAAGTGATAGAAGCACCCAGGCATATGAATACCTCGCTGAGGATCCCGAGCTAAAGAAGCTAGAAGCATAGTTACAGGAGGTGCAACAGCAAGAATTTTCATTGCAGGCATAGATGAAGCTGCTCACCATAGTGGAAAGGATGAAGAGATCCTAGGAGCAGTGCATAGTACAACAACAAATCACTTCCCTTCAGATTAAGGTAATGGAAGTAACGCAAAAGCTACAACCTGTGCAGGATGAAGCTGGCAAGGTGTTTGAATAGATTGATGGACAAGGCCCACAACTAGATCAAGTAGTTGTAGTAGTAGAGCAACACCTGGAAGGGCATGTTATGGAGCAGACAATCCAGGAGCTCACTGAGCAAGAGGCTCAGGCGAAGAAGCAAGTTGAGGTAGCTTGAGTTAAGCTCAAGGATTTTGAAGAAGCATTGTTTGGTCTTGAGTGACTCGGGACAAGTCACATGTGAGTTTTGGGGGCCTGTTGGACCTTGACCAAGTTTTGGAAACTTTGGTGATTTTTGGCCCAATTTTGGACTTCGACACAATGGTTGATGAAGGAGTGCCCAGGCGAAGCTGAGATCGCGGATCTCACCGATTTTGAGGGTTATGTGGACCCAGTAAAGTGTCCTCTAGGGTTTTTGTAACGGGTTTATGGGATGTCATCCCATGGGGTTTTCCCATGTTTAGGCCTTATTGTAAGGGTTTGTAAAATAAAAATAAAAAATAAAAAAAAATGTATTGTAGAAGTAGCTAAGTCAAAGTAGTTAGAGTTGCTTTGTGCAAAGGAATGTATGTGCATTAAGGCTTTGTTCTCGATAGAGAGTTGCCTATGTGCATCGACCTAGTTTTGGAAGGAGGATCTAGTGCTTAGTGCGCATATATCCTATCTAGTGCGAAGCTCGACTCTGTGGCTTAGTGCACAAGAGCGAATGAATGTAAGATCTTGGCGAATAATAAAGAGGTGAAGAGGTTTGTGGAAGTATCCCCACCCTGGGGTGAACCATGTATATTTGGTGTCTCGTGGTTTTCTTTGTGCTGTGTTATTTTTGTTATGAATCTGCTTAGTGCTTTGATTATGATGTATAATAGATAGATCTTTTGTGTTTAAATTATTTTCTTATGTTAAGGAGTAAATGAATGCTAGATCGAAATTATTTTTCTAAGTGCTAAGTTCTCAAGGTACATTGCCATTTGTTGTTACTGCATCGATTTATCCTTGGTTATGTTTTGTGGTGTTTATATGGTCAATAAACTAATGTATATCACTTCCTAAGCGTTAGAAAAATATTCTGCGAAATGTTATTATCACAGATCTATGTCCCAGGCTCATTAAAGACACCTGCATCATGTAACCCCCCTGCTTCTACATTGAGTGAGACTTCATCTACTTCGCAGGTGCTGCCGAAAGGGCCGATAGTTGGGGTTTTGTTGGTGCGTTGTTAAGCGTTGAACCCTGGGTTTTCCCCTGTGCCAACAAATTTATTCTCCTTCATTTTTTCGGTGCAATTATTTCTTAACTTTCATTGACGACTTCTCCAAATTCACTTGGGTTTACTTCTTAAAACTCAAGAGCGGATTTTTCAAAAATCTTTTTCCTACAAGCCCCTTGTAGAAAAGCAATATGGACATAAAATTCAAAGGTTAAGAATAGATAATGGAAGAGAATATGTGAAAAATAAATTTACAAGCTACTACACTACACGGGGAATCAAAATGCAACACATTGTTTCATATACACCACAACAAACTAGTGTTGCCAAGAGAAAGAATCGCACACTAAAATAAATGGCTAATTGTATGATCTAATATAAGGGAATATCTTTTAATTATTGGAGGAAATCAATTAACTGTGAAAATTACATATTAAATAACACTCCCACAAAGGCTCTTAAAAATATAACACCAGAAGAAGAATTTAATAAAATTAATCCAGATGTAAGCCATTTTCGTGTATTTGGTAGAGTAGCATGGGCTCACATTCTTGATGAGGAAAGGTAATCTTTACATCCTAAAACTGAGAAGTGTATTTTTGTTGGATATTTTGAAGATGTCAAAGGTTACAAAATTCTTCAACCTCATTTCAATGAAATTATTATTATAAGCGATGTTTGATTTGAAGAAAATCTATTGGCCTGCAAGCCTAATTTGGAGTTTGTTCCTTCTTCGACCTACGATTCATCTTGGGAATTTCTGCCATCTTTTGTTCCTATTTTGGTTTATTCTTCTTTAGATGATGATAGTGCGGATAAAAATCCACCTCTTCCTGCTCACCTTCCTCGAAACAAGTCTATTGAACCTGAACCTACACCAACACCACTGCTTTGTAGATGAGTTTGTTCAACACGAAAAGCAGTTCGTGATTTTGTCAGTGATGCTTCATATCAACGTCGGACTCATTCATAGTTCCAACAATCCTATTATGTTTTGAATCAAGTTTTAGAGACTAATGATCCAAATACATTTGCATAAGCCTCAAGTCATCTAGATTGGGTTACAACAATTAATGAAGAGTATCGCTCTTTAATGGTGAATGATACTTGGGATCTTGTACCTCTTATGAAAGGAAGAAAACTTGTCATATGTAAATGGGTCTACAGAACTAAATATGCATCATATGGAAGTGTTTAAAGACAAAAAGATCAATTATTTTCCAAAGGATTATCCCAATTTGAAGGCATTGACTATAATGAAACGTTTTTCCCCATAGTCAAAATAAATTCCACCCGCCTTGTTCTTGCCATTGCTACAACACATAAATGGGAGGTCCATCAGATGGATGTTAAATCTACCTTCTTGCATGGGGATTTGCAAGAATCAATTTACATGGAACAACCTCCTAGCTATGTCCATAATTACTCCAACCTTGTTTTCTGCCTCAAGAAATTTCTTATGGTCTTAAGCAAGTTCCTCGAGCTTGACATGCCAAAATGGACAACTTTATTATTGATACCGACTTTTCTAGATTTCATTATAACCCAAATGTCTATACCAAGAAAGTAGGAATCCATCTCATAATCCTTGTTCTTTATGTTTATGACGTTATCCTCACTGGTAGTGAACCAAAAAATTTAAAGCATGTGAAAACCAATCTTAAGAAGAAATTTGAAATGGCCGAATTTGGATTTTTGCACTATTTCTCGGGCCTCCAAGTTTTGCAAACCAAGGAAGGAATTTTTCTTTCCCATTCTAAGTATGATTGTGACATTCTTCATCACTTTCACATGGAATATTCATAATCATCCCCTTGTCCCTTCCAGTCTAGAGTCAAACTTGTTGCCACTTGTACTTCTCTTGAAGTTGATGCCACCTTGTACCGTCAATTAGTTGGTAGCCTCTTATACTTGACTCATACATGTCTCGATATTTCCTTTGTTGTTGGACTTGTTTCCCGATATATGAAAACACCCCATGAAATCCATTAGAAAGAAGCTAAAAGAATACTTTGGTATGTTCGGGGTACAATTCAGTTCGGAATAAATTGTAGCTCAAGGGGTGTTGGCATACTTACAGATAGAAGACAATGTGTGCATGTTTTTCATTGATGGCGCAGATCAACACGATCAGAAATGCAACAATAATGGCATGGAAATGATCAACAGTGAAGAGAAATAGTGATCATTGGATCCCATTCAGAATTCTTGATGACCGTTAGATCTGAATTCAGATAGGAGGAGCACACAATAGAAAAGAAAATATCTCAGGCATCGGATATGAGCCCGAAGACCAACTGTCATTGGATCCAAAAGAAGGAGCATGATCTTTACGTACAAGATGAAGTGGGATAACAAAGTCCTGAAAGCAGGAGGACCGTCCATCTTCAAGAAGGACACATGGCGAGTGACTAGAATTTTGTTGACTTACACATTGGAGGAGTCAATGGAGCATTGTGTGGGAACTCAGGATATGCGATATCTCGAAATGATCTGGTCCATCGGATCGAGGATTGATCTAAACTCTTGGATCGAGGGTCGTGGACAGTTGGATGTAGACTACATGTGGCGAGAGGTCAAATTTTCACTAACTGGAAAGTCAAAGGAGGGAGGTTCTCTTTCCTTTGAAATCGCGAAACACGAAACCACGATTTAATCTGAGTCGTCGATCAAAGGGAGAGAGTGGACCATTGATCTAGCTCCATTTCAGAGTTTCAAATACTGGGAGTTGGAGGAGTCAATGAGACTCACGACAAAAGTGCAAAATCACGAAGAGCTCATTTGTTTGGCGAGTGGTCATAGCGCATGGTCACATCATTGAGAGTTGGAGGGAGGAGCTAGTGCGGCCAAGCTCTATTTTGGAAATCACAACATGGAGAGTCAAGACCCTTCATCACAAGAATGCCAAAATGGGAAATCGAGAAATCAATTATGCTTAGCATTTGGTCACAGCCAGTGGGAATATGAGATAAATGCGAGACCCTGCAGAATTAATCCAATGGTTTTTATCAATTAGGAATATGATCGAAGGGATACTGTTGTACTTCACAGTTAATTGATTAGTTACGATTCAGTTAGCAGAATTGAATCATAGTTATTGGACGTTTGGCGATTCATTTACCGAGGCGTTTTCTTGGAGATTCAAGGTGTAACTGAATATGAGATATAGGATAAAATGGAAACACAATGACTGTGGTATGTTGGATGTTCGAACTGGAAAAATGAGTTGAACTATAAGAAAGGTAAAATTATAGTATGCACAGTGTGAGATAAAACTCAAAGATTTTGAAAAGACAGAAGTAAGAGTAGAATTGCAGAACAGTTTGAAGAAGGGAAGAACTGCAAAACAAATAGAAGCAGAGAAGAACTGTAGAACAGATAGAAGCAGAGCATAATTGTAGAATAGATAAAAGAATTGAAGAATTGAAGAATAGATAGAAGCAGAGAAGAATTGCAGAACAGAGAAGAAGGGGTAAGAAGTAAGACACCTATATTGTTTGTTATTCAATCATTTATTTTTAATCAGGGAGGTAGGGTGGTGCTAGGGAGGACTGTAGTCCTCTATTATTCAAGTTGGTGCTTGAATAATGAATGTTGGAGCTTTCATCTAGTTGTGGCTAGAAAAATAGGGTGGCAGGGTGGTGCTTGGGAAAACACAAAGTTTTATGTATACAAGTTGGTTCTTGTATAAGTGGAAGTAGGTGCTTCCATCCAGTTGGTGCTGGAACACTCATGGAGTTGGTGCTTCCTTCTAGTGGGTGCTAGAGAAACCAGAGAGTTGGTGCTCTCAACAAGTTGGATCTTGTAAAACAGAGGTAGTATCCTCACTTTGAGTTGGTGCTCAAACATAGATGATGTACAGAACCTAAAAGATTGGCTATCATTTGAAGAAGAAGAGGTTTTCTCCCTTTATGGGTTTCCTCGTGAAAAATTTTCTCTGTGTACATCTTATGTGTGACTGATGTTCATTACTCATGTTGTTCATATGTTGTATAATATTGATGGTCACTTGGAATAGCTTAATTTTTTTTTGAATAGTCATATATTGTTTAAGCATAGTAACAACTGATTCACCCCCCCTCTCAGTTGTCTTAGTATTTTCAACAATTGGTATCAGAGTCGGTTCCTTTATTTAAAGGTAGATCTATAAGATTAAACATGACAAGTCATGAAGGGACTTTAGCCAATAAGCCTCCTCTCTTTGATGGAACAAACTTTTCCTTCTGGAAGATTAGAATGAGAGCATTCTTAATGGCCTTAGGTGTTGATGTTTGGGATGTAGTAGAGACTGGATACATAAATCCTGTTGTGCTATCTTCCAAGGATGATAAGTTAGAATTTAGATTTAATGCTAAGGGAATGAATGATATCTTGAATGGACTTGCAGAAGCTGAGTTTGTAAAGGTGATGCATCTTCAAACTGCCAAAGAAATGTGGGATAAACTTATTAACATTTATGAAGGAAATGAGAAAGTAAAAGATGCCAAACTTCAAACATATAGATTGAAATTTGAACAACTAAATATGAATGAAGATGAAACAGTAAACACGTATTTTTTAAGAGTTGAAGAGATTTTGAATGCCATGAAGGGTCTCGGTGAGAAAATTGAAGAATTTTTTTTAGTTCAGAAGATTTTAAGATCTATGCTTGATAAATTTAATCCAAAAGTCTCTGCAATAGAAGAACTAAATGATCTTAAAACTCTGTCCATTGATCAACTCCTAGGAACTCTAACTGCATATTAAATGAGAATTAGCAAAGATAAATCCATTACTAGAGAAGCATATTTTAAAGGAGACAAGAATATTGATTCAGAATTAGATGATATTGAGGAAAAATTTGTGAGAAGGTTAAAGAAAGGATCGGGAAAATATCAAGGCAAGCTCCCTTTCAAATGTTTTAACTTTGGTAAGATAGGTCACTTTGCATCTAAGTGTCCTCACCAGAAAAAGGAACAGAACTCTGATGATGAAAATAAATACAAATTTAAGAAATATAGTAAAAAGATAATTTTGTGTGCAAACAATGATGACTCCTCAAAAGACATAGATAGTGATTCATCCTGTGAAGACAAAGTGAATGATTTTATGCTTATGTCTATGGGAGATCTTGATGATGAACATTTAGGAGGTGAAATGGATGATGTAGAAGCAGTGGTGGATAAGGAAGGTGAATTAATCAGTGCTTTGGAAGAAATTTACAGACTCAGATGTAAGAACAGAAAACAAAAACGGTTGTTGATGCAATTTAAAATGAATGATAAAAAACTGATGAAGACTTTTCTCTACTAAAAATGGAGTTAGAAGAGGCAAAGAAAATAAAAGACATTTTGAAACAACAGTTATCAAAGAAGAAAGCGAGGTGTGAATCCTTAGAAGAAGAGATAGTAAAAAACAAAAAAGAAATGGAGAAGTTTAAGGCATTGTATCACCAAAATTTGTCAAGTATTAAAGCCTCATAAGAATTAACTTCCATTCTAAATCAGCAAAGGAATCCAAAGTTGAAATTTGGCTTGGGCTATGAAAAAGGATCAAGTAGTGATCATCCAAGTAATACAAAACCCATCAAGTTTGTCAAATCTACAATCATTGACAACAACCACTCTGCATAAACAAAGAAATAAAATCAGCCACCAAGAAGGAATGAAAGAAAAAGTACCATAACTGAATCTGTAGATTAGAGAAACTAACATCATGGAAGAAATTGACCCACTCAAAGAAGACATTCTTTTTCCAGGTACAAAGGATTTTTCTATGGATATTGTTTTTTTTGTTCTAACTTTTGTCACAAAGATATAACTTGTTCTTTAAGATTTAGATATGAGCAATCAAGTTATTCAAGGAGTAATTATCTGCCACCACAAAGATTGAGACAACCAAGCAACAAACTGTTAGTGTCATAAGTCACTCCTGGATTGCTTGCAGGAGCAGAGCCCAACGCCCATCAGTTTTATGTCACGATTTGTTTAATGGGATGATCAGATGGGTAAAGACTCAAGAAAATATAGCTTTAAATCGGTAAACTGGGCCTGGTATGTAGGAAGCAAGGGAGGTCTTGATCCAACTTCTATCAGTAAATGATTAAAGGGTGGAAGAAGAAAGACTTGTGAGAAGGGTGAGAAAGACTGCCTTGGGCAAAAGGCCTTCAGAAGCTTGAGGATGAAAAACTCGGAAGCCAAGATCCTCTTGGTCCAGAGATTCAAGGAGCTGAGGGGTGACTCAACTGAATCCTTCAATTCCAAGTCGTTTCAGCACTGAGAACATCACAAGAACCAATTAGAAACAATGTGACTATTACAGTGATCCAACCTACATCATCCTATAACAGCCACAACTCGACTGGATCCTCCAATTCCGAGTTGTTCTAACACAGTAAACAAAGAAATGGAAGGGAAGTTGACATCCATGCAGTAAGAAATATCGAATGTCTTATACATTAACCAGAGCGACCAACGCTTCATCAAAACTTTACAATCGGGAGCTTAGCTCAACCATCCCCCTTACAAAATACAAATATTGAGTCTATATAATCAGGAAAATTCACCTCACAGAGGCGTGTCTAGTCACCCAAAGCTTGGTGTCCCTTCAGTCAAACTCGTACTGATATCTTTTTTCAAGCGCCACCTTAACTACGCATGGCTCCTGCGAGGAGGGTAGCTGAGCCATTAAGTTCTAGGCTAGCGTGCGCAGACTTCTCTGCCTAGTCAAGGACTTCGGCATGGTTTCCTTGAGAAAATCGATACATAGGACCTCTTCAAGAAGACGGCTTGCCAGACCCTCCATTCCCATCACTTAATGAATGAAAGGAGGTTTCAACCACCCACTCTTGCCTTCATTTAATTCAATGCTAGAACCAGTATTGAGATCGGGTCCGATGGCGCCTGGAGATTGTGATGATCCCCTCTGTAACTGAACTCGGCGCCTTTGGCCTTCTTTACGCAGCTCCTTTCTCTCCCCAAGTGACCATGGGTTGTGACCATGTGCTTATTCCCAATGCGCTTTCGACTTTTGTGAATGGGAAGGAGCTATTCCTACAATTTGAAATCGCGATGAGCGAAACGCCGAGACGGGTCAATCTGGTGCCACACGTCCCTCTGAGATCTAATGGTCCTGAACTCACCCAATGTTGTTGTGGGCCCGGGTCCGGGACTCTCCCGGCATATCGTGCATTGGAATATAACGGAGCTGCTCTTTGCGCCTTGGAGTCGCGATGGGCGAAACACCGAGATGGCTCAGTTTTCCACCATGTGTCCCCTTTGGATGGACGGTTGAAAAGGTTTCGTGATACCGTGGGCCCTTCTTTCGGTGCTATCGGGGTTCGGGGTTTCGAGATGTAGAACAACATGAAACTCTTGCCCCTCAAACTCCTGAATGCCGAAACGCCGACCCGACTAGATCTTGCGCCACACATCCTCTGGATGGACGACTGTTATTCTCCCCTGCACACAATGTGGGCGCGATCTATGGTATTAACTTCGGCGCAACTTCCAATTCGTGATTTCCCTCCAACCATTAATCTACTTATATGAATGGATCCGGACCGTTGACACTATAATCCTGCCCGCTCGCTCGATTTTAAGTCCGAAAAGGACTTTTTCTGTGCACTGCACTTGTGCGCTCCTCGTGCAACCTACAGACCTGGATGTCCTGATGTCGAAGACAAGTAATGTTGCTAACATTAGGCTCCATGGGGGATAGATTCATCCCTGTGATGCTCTAAGGACTCATTTTGCAGATCCAGTGCCTTGTTGTTGGGCTATGGAGTCACTTACTAAGACGAAACAATAAAAGTAAAAACAAAGAACAGAAAGGACAATATTTACAAAACATAGGAGCCACTAAAGGCTCAGACAAAACATTTTTTAAGAAAATGCCCATTTACTGGGCTACTGAAAGCTTCTTCACCCTCCAAATCCTGCAACCTGTACGTGTTATTTGAGAAAGTCTCAGAGATTCTGAAAGGCCCGACCCACAGGGCTTCAAATTTTCCATGTTTGCCCTTGTCTTGCTTAGGAGCATCCCATTTCAGCACCAGGTCTCCTATCTAGAACCGCTCCTTCTTGGCCTTCTTATCGAAAACCTGCTTGATCCTTTGCTCATGGTCCTGAATTCTGTCTATTACCTGCTCTCTGGCCTGCTGGACTTATACCAGTTGATGAATCCTTCTGACTATGTCATTGGGCTCCTCTTGATAATCCTAGAATAATTTAGCTACAGGAATGGCCAGCTGAGAAGGGAAGATAGATTCTGCTCCGTAAACTAACTGGAAAGGGGATATGCCTATAGATTTCTTTGTAGTCACCCGATCGGCCCATAGAGTGAATTTCAGCTTTGAACTCCAAGATTTTTTGTTGTCCTCCAACAATATTTTGATGATTCTTATTAGGCTTTTGTTGGAGGATTCTGCTAAACCATTTCCCTGTGGATAATACGGGGTGGAGTGAATCAGTTTGATCCCGAACTGTTCACAAAACTTGGCTAATGGATCAGACCCGAAAGCAGCTGCATTATTAGTGACAATCTTATTTGGGCAGTCAAACCTTGTGATGAGGTCCTCCAAGAACCCAATGATTACTTTGTGGGAAGCACTCCTGATAGAGATAGCTTCAATCCACTTGGTAAATAAATATGTAGCAGTTAGGATCCATCTATGTTGCCCACAGGAAGCGGGGTGAATTTCTCCAATGAAATCTAGGCCCCACTGCTGGAATGGTCCCTAAACAACTACATGTTGTAAAGGCAGAGACTTGAGCTGTTGTTTTCCTGCAAATATTTGACATTGGATACAGGCTCTAACTCCTCTGTGCACATCAGCGAACAAGGTAGGCTAGTAGTACCCGGCTCTGAGAATTTTGTGGGCTGTGGCCTTCCAGAAATGGTGCCCTCCACATAGGCCGCTGTGAAATTCAACCATGATCCTGTCAGCCTCTTGTGAATTCATGCATTTTAAAAGTACCCCCAGGGGGTCTTTCCAATATAAAATTTGATCGATAAGGCA
Organism: Picea engelmannii; assembly: GCA_009831015.1. Taxonomy (NCBI): domain Eukaryota; kingdom Viridiplantae; phylum Streptophyta; class Pinopsida; order Pinales; family Pinaceae; genus Picea; species Picea engelmannii. The sequence continues at coordinate 25,997 of ML780885.1, read as the reverse complement.
GTATCTGACTTCCTTGAGCTTCAGAGCTCTTTCTTTGTTTCTTTGCAGGCCGTCTGGAGGCAGCAGCTCTTGCAGAAAGTATATGACATCCTTATACCAAGGACATCGAGCCAATGGGGGATCCCTTTGAGGGTCTATGCCAGACAGTCGATCCTGCTGAATACCTGAGAATTCATTGATGAAATTTATCCCCAAATCTTGGCAATTGGCTTCAGCCAACATCTTCGTTAAACCTTGACCTTTGATTAATTTGGTAGGCTTTATTTCCAGGTCAAATTCCAAAATTTTGGTGATCCACTTACTCCTCCTCCCGTCTATGTCAGGATGAATTAGAATGTCTTTAATAGCGACTGAGGGGACATAAGAGATGACCTTTGACTGCAGGACATAAATTTTGAATGCCTTGAGAGCCTTTACCAGGGCATAGGCCTGCTTCTCCATAGCATCGTACCTGACTTCGACATCCCTCAATGCTCGGCTGAAATAGGCGATAGGCTGCTCAAGTCCAACCTTGTTTGTTTGTAACAAAACAACAGCCACCATGTCAAATGAGGCAAAGGAGAAAATAAGGAAATCCTTTGAGTAGTCAGGGCTAATAAGCACATGGGCATCTGTCAGGGCCTTCTTTATTTTCTCAAAGGAATGTCGCTATTCAGAAGTCCACCTCACTTCATTTCCTTTCCTTAACATGGTTGTTATAAGTTTTACCTCCTCAGCAAAGTTAGGCACAAACCGCCTCAGAAAATTAATCTTACCAAGGAAGGATTGAACCTCCTTCTTGGACCTCGGGACTGACAAGGCTTGTATTGCCTCAACTCTACTAGGGTCAATCCTGACTCCTTCCGATGATACTATGTGGCCTAGTAATTTTCCCTCCTGCATGGTGAATAGAGATTTCTTAGGGTTTAATGAAATGCCAAAACTCCTGCATTTCAGGAAAACTTTCCTGAGATGATGACAATGTTCTTTATCTGACTTTGAAAACAATGTGATGTCATCCACATAGATGACCACAAATTTATCCCTTTCCCTGACGAAAGATATGTCCATGGCACGCTGGAACATTTCCCCTGCGTTCATTAATCCAAACGGCATCTTGGCATACATGAATGTGCCCCATGGAGTGGTGAATGTTGTTTTTTCCCTGTCCTCAGGCAGAACAGAGATTTGATTGTAGCCAGAGAAACCATCAATCATGGACATCCTGGAAGCTCCTGCTACCCTCTGCAGTATATGTTCCATCTTTGGTAAGGGGTAGTTATCCTTTTGTGAGCTCCTGTTCAGGTTTCTGAAGTCTACACAGAGTCGGATCTCTCCATTCTTTTTCCTTACTGGCACCAAGTTGGCCACCCACTCTGAATATCTTAGTGGCATAATGATCTGAGCTTGAAGCAGCTTCTTCACTTCCCTCTCCATGATAGGCAGCAGCATAGGATTGATCTATCTCAGCTTCTGCCTAAATGGCTTTGCCTCCTCTTTTAATGGGATTTTATGCTCGATGACAGAGGTGTCATAGGTTTTGAGGTCTTTATAGGTCCAGGCGAAAACATCAGCAAATTCCCTCAAAAGTCCAATGTATTTAGACCTCTTCTCCTTTGTCAGACTTCTTGACAATTTGACAAACTTGGGCTCACTCTCAGTCCCGATGTTGCACTGAATATTACCAGTGTCATCCTCCAAGGTCTCCCCTTTTCATGACACATCATTTCTATCAAAAAGTCTTTCCAAAGGAACTAGCCCTCTTGGAATATGATTGTTGGGCAGCTGCACAACGTTACACTCTACAATCTTATTCAGAAAATTACCCCCATCAAGCTCTTCTTCGGAGATGGAGTCTTGGTCGATATGCATCTCTGAAAATTCTTCGACAGTCTCCAAGAATTCTTTGATCTCGAGATCATCCTCAAATACCTTCCAATGTTTGACATTGTCAGGTATGGAGGGCCTGTATTTTACTTCCACATCATATCTGAATTTAGGCTGCAAGGATACTTTGAAATTACTTGTTGATGTAGCCAAGGAATATGCCATTGTGTTCTCCTCTCTTGGGATGAAAGAAATGTTAAATGCTGAGAAGCAACTTTCAATCAGGTCCCATACCTCATTTCTGTAACTCCTAAGTCGAGGATGCTTAGTTTGATAGACGCTTCTGAACTGTTGGACCACCAACTCTGCATCTCCAAACACTGCTACCTCCTGAATTCCCATTTCCCTTGCGGCTCTTAAACCCAAGACAAGAGCTTCATACTCTGCCACATTGTTGGTAGCTTCAAATTCTAATTTGTATGACAAAGATATGGTTTCCTGAGAAGGTGACACAAAAACCACCCTAGCTCCAGCGCCTTCCCTAGAAGAGGCTCCATCAAAGAACATTTTCCAGACAGGGGTGATGGAGGGAGGAAATTTAGGGGAAATGGTGGGCTTCTTTCTGAGTTTAAGAGCAGGTTCGGGAGCATGGGTGAGTTGAAGCATACTAGACCCTAAATCAATGTCCAAGGTGAAAATGGGATGGTTGGTAGGGTTGGCCTCATCACTGATTATATAGGCCAGTTGGGCTTCCCTGTATAGTCTTCTATGCTCTCTTCCAAACACTGGGATAGTAGCATATGTGAGGTCCATCTGCAAGGTTCCCCCCAGTCTTTTTATCCAATATCTTGATAACAACATACCGAACTTGGGGGGAACATCGGCCACTACAATATCCATGACCACACTTTTCATGGGCAGCTAAAACAAGGTCACGACCAGGTCTTTGATAACTCCTAGACACTGAATTTTTCTGGAGTCAAAGGAATAGAGGTCATGATAGGATTGGGTGACTTCTAGCCCTAACTCTTCCATGACAGTTTTGGGCATGAGGTTGTGAGAATCCCCCAAATCCATCAAGCAGTTGTGCAGTACCTTGTCATGTATGTTCAAGGAAGTGTAGAAGGGAGGGGATGAGTCATTCCTGTCTTCTACCATAGGACCTAGAATAACTGCAGGCTTTTCATCTTGCAAATTTATGGAGTCTGTGGGAAGGCTTGAGACCTCAGACTGTAAAAGCTCAGAGAAGCATTTCTTGAACCCTTCATGTTTAATTAATTCGGTTAGGGGCACAGGGATTCTGATTTTTTGAATTTCATGCTCGAAATTAAAAGAAGATGAGAGCTTTGGGATTTCTCTTATTTCGGGAGCATGACTCTGAATAATGGGAGAGAGGGGTTGGGTATTCTTACCTCTGTGACTATCTGTTGCTTCATTACAAGGCTTCTCTGTTCTAGTGGACCTCTCAGTAATGTCAGGCGCTATAGTCTTTTTCTTGGACCGCAGATCATACCCGCCTTGGCCACCACTAGTCTTGTCTCCCTTACTCAGTTCATTTAGTTGACTGTCCATGAGAGACTCCTCGTATGTTGATTGGGTGAGATGAGGAAAAGGAGGAGTGTCCCCAAAGCAATGGATTTCATGGTCAAGCTCATTATCTTCCCCTTCTTCTCCCTCGGCCACAAAATTATTTTGAAAAGGGGCCTGAATCTTCTTGTCTTCTCTGTCTCTTCCCTTCTCCCTTTGCACAGTCGGGGAATTAATATTGTTTGGCCTCCTGAAACCTCCTCCCTTTTCAGCATTTTGGGGGCCCTTGTATGCTTGCCTCCCTTCCACTTTCATTCTTTCCATCTCTGCAGACAGAGACTTCACCATCCTGGTCAGTTCATCCACTTGAGGGTGGGGAACCGATGGGCCAGAAGTTGAGGCTTCCAACCTTCCCTTTCTTCTGTCTGCGTTGGCCTTTCTCCTCAGTCTATTAGCTACTAATACATTGGATTCCACTTCTACGGCCGTGTCTTTCATTTGAGCTAAGGAGGTGGCTCTTCTTTCTCTTAGTAACAGACAGAAATTGGGGTCAAACGCACTAGCATAAGAAATTTTGGCCGAGGCTTCCGAGGGTTTTATTTCGGCGGGGATTTTATTATACATCTTATTAAATATTTTGGAGAAGTCAGAGACATATTCTCCTTCCATTTTCTTCAAGGACTCGAACTTTGTCATGTAATACATGAAATCTTTCCTATCGCCCCACTGCCTCAGGAAAGCACTATCCAGGGCTTCGATCCCAGCAATAGATCCGGGGGCCAATCTCCTAAACCACTTCCTCACCTCGCCATCCAGGCTCTGGACGAAGAATCTCATCCAGACATCTTCATTTTGTAGGTTGAGGTTGTCTTCATAACTATAGAAAGCAGCCAGGTGCTCTTCGGCAGTTATGTCTCCTTCCCTAGTGAACTTGGGCATATACTTCAAGTAGTCTCCAGCAGGGAGAGGATTCATAGGATGGGGTAGGGTTAAGGGATCATATCTGGCAGCGACTATGGTGTCCATTCTATTCAGAGGAGGATTAGCACCAGCCATAGGAGTGTTAGGTGAAGGAGAGCTTGGAGGAGAAGGAGTTCACGAAGGGGCTACTGGGGATGAGTCTTGAAGTGGAGTGGGAAACAAGAGAGGATTTAAGGAGAAAGATAATGAGCTCAAGTCGGCAGGTGTTTTTCTTTGTGCAGGAGTGGGGAAATATTTTGTAGTCCTGGGTCTATGCCAAGGTACAGCTTCAAAGGAGAGGGGAGTGACAAGGATTTCTACCTCCAACCCCAGACCAGGAGGGGAAAACTCAGCAGGAACACTCCCAAAATTAAGGAAACGGGAAACCTCTGAAGGAGGTCTATTAAGAAACTGAGGAGAAGAAAATGGAGTTCTTACAGAAGGAGATGGTGGATTACCTAGTTCGGCAGTGGAAGCTTCTTATTCAGAGGCCTTTCCTTCCTGAGAACCACCTCTGGATCAGTTTCAGGTGTAGCTAGAGGTAGATGTGGATGAGACCGTGTGTGTCTGCCTCTGAAAGCCACAATTAACACGACAGGTTCACCACAGTGGAGTCGCCAGGTGCATGGTAGAAATCTTCAAAGGCTCTGATACTTGATGCACCTTCAGAATCAGAGGCTCAATGCCATTCAATCCCGGGGAAAATTTTCAACTTTGTCCCTGGCAATGACGCCAGAAATGTTAGCGTTAGAAGTCACTCCCGGATTGCTTGCAGGAGCAGAGCCCAACGCCCATCATTTTTATGTCACGATTTGTTTAATGGGGTGATCAGATGGGTAAAGACTCAAGAAAATATAGCTTTAACTTGGTAAAATGGGCCTGGTATGTAGGAAGCAAGGGAGGTCTTGATCCAACTTATGTCAGTAAATGATTAAAGGGTGGAAGAAGGAAGACTTGTGAGAAGGGTGAGCAAGACTACCTCGGGCAACAGGACTTCAGAAGCTTGAGGACGAAAAAATCAGAAGCTAAGATCCTCTTGGTCCAGAGCTTCAAGGAGCTAAGGGGTGAATCGACTGAATCCTTCAATTCCAAGTCGTTTCAGCGCTGGGAACATCACAAGAACCGATTAGAAACAATGTGACTATTACAGTGATCCAACCTACATCATCCTATAACAGCCACAACTCGACTGGATCCTCCAATTCCAAGTTGTTCTAACACAGTAAACAAAGAAATTGAAGGGAAGCTGACATCCATAAAGTAAGAAATCTCGAATGCCTTATACATTAACCAGAGCGACCAACGCTTCATCAAAACTTTACAATCGAGAGCTTAGCTCAACCATCCCCCTTACAAAATACAAATACTAAGTCTATATACTCAGGAAAATTCACCTCACAGAGGCATGTCTAGTCACCCAAAGCTTGGTGTCCCTTCAGTCAAACTCATACTGATATATTTTTTCAAGCGCCACCTTAACTACGCATGGCTCCTGTGAGGAGGGTAGCTGATCCATTAAGTGTTGGGCTAGCGTGCGCAGACTTCTCTGCCTAGTCGAGGACTTCGGCATGGTTTCCTTGAGAAAATCGATACACAGGACCTCTTCGAGCACATGGCTTGCCAGACCCTCCATTCCCCTCACTTAATGAATGAAAGGAGGTTTCAACCACCCACTCTTGCCCTCATTTACTTCAATGCTAGAAACAGTATTGAGATCGGGTCTGATGGCGCCTGGAACTCCCGAATTCCGAAACGCCCCTCGCACTCCCGAATGCCGAAACTTCGACCCAACTAGATCTCGCACCACACGTCCTCTGGATGGACAACTTCTATTCTCCCGTGCACATAATATGGGCACGATCTATGGTATTAACTTCGGCACAACTTTCGATTCACGATTTCCCGTCAACCATTGATCTGCTTATATGGATGGATCCGGACCGTTGACACTATAATCCTACCCGCTCGCTCGATTTTAAGTCCAAAAAGGACTTTTTCTGTGCACTGCACTTGGGTGCTCCTCGTGCAACCTGCAGACCTAGATGTCCTGATGCCGAAGACAAGTAATGTTGCTAACACAAACAATCACAGACTATAAATCATCTGATGACTGGGAGAAGGACGCAGGTAAAACTTAACAACAGTTATGAGCATAACAATCATTATGATCTATTATTCAGTGAACCAGAATGTTACAACTTCCATAATTATGGACATAAAGCTCCAGACTGTCGCTTAAGGAACTATAAGCTAGACCTGAATCCTGCTGCTGAAAATTTCAAGGTTTGGAAGAAGAAAGAAGATGACTAGTGTGGATTAGTGTTATCAGCCCAAAGACAAAAGAATCCCTGGTATATTGACAGTGAATGTTCCAAACATATGACTTGAGACAAAAGTAAGTTTCTAACTCTAAGTGAAAACAAACCAGGGAATGTAACTTTTGGAAACGATGCACCAGGAAAAATAAAAGGTAAAGGAATGGTAAGAGTGAGTAATGGCAAAGGAAAATCTCAAGATGTGTTGTTTGTATATGGTCTGAACCATAATCTACTAAGTGTCAGTCAAGTTTGTGACAAAGAATGTGAAGTTTTTTTTACTTCTAAAGATTGTAAAATAAAGTCTTTGAATTCAGGACAACTAGTTGCAAAAGGGATAAGAACAGGAAACAATGTATGTGTGTTAAAAGAAGAAAAAGAAGAATTCCACTTAAGAAAATATGATGAAAGTTGGCTATGGCATAGGAGACTTGGACACCTAAATTTTGATCATATAATCAAGCTTAGAAACAATGGGGCGGTAAAAGATCTTCCAAAGATATGAAAGCCATATGACTCTGTTTGTAAACCTTGCCATATAAGAAAGCTTACTCGCACTCAGTTCAAATCTAAAAAAATTCCTTCAACAGAAAAACATCTCCAGTTAGTACATATGGATTTATGTGGACCATCAAGAAAAGAAGGTATAGGAAAAGAAAACTATTTTATGTTGATTATTGATGATTATTCTAGACTAACGTGGGTTGCCTTTTTGAAGGAAAAATATGAAGAATTTGAAAAATTCAAAGTGTTTAAGGATCTGACTGAGAATCAAACAGGAAAAAGATTGAAGGCGGTAAGGTCTAATAGAGGAGGAGAGTTTAGTTCATGGAACTTCAAAGATTTTTGTGATAAACATGGAATCAAACGAGAATACACTATTCCAAGAACACCACAACAAAATGGAGTAGTTGAGAGGCAGAATAGATCAGTTCAGCAAATGGCAAGATGAATGATGAATGAAAGGAATATTTCTCAGACATATTGGGTGGAAGAAATCCATTTGACTGTTCATATTCTTAACAAATCTCATCTCAGGCCACACAGTGACAAGACTCCTTGTGAACTATGGTTTCGAAGACCTGCTTCAATCAAGCATTTTAAAGTCTTTGGGAGTAAATGTTATATCAAGAATAATGATGAAAATATTGGCAAATATGATGATAGGGCTGATGAAGGTATATTCTTAAGCTATGCTACAAACAGTAAAGGGTACAGATGCTACAATAAGAGGATGCATAAATTTGTTGATTGTATCGACATAAAAGTTGATGAAGAAATCCCAGTACGAAATGTAAGCAATGTTGAAGAAAGCATAGAAGATATAGTTGAAGATGAAGATGAACAGGTCCAAGAATCAGAAAGAGAAGAATCTAAGTTAGATGAAGATACGAATACTCAGGCTGACACAAATCAACAGAAATAAATAAAACCACCTCTCATAATTGTTAGAAAGAATCATCCTGAAAATTAGATAATTGGAGATATAAACAAAGGAGTTTAGACAAGAAGGAAATTAGTTAAAGACACAGAACAATCTCAGATTTATTTTCTATCTATGATTGAACCTAAAAATTTTGATGAAGCTAGCAACCATGATGATTAGATTAGAGCTATGAATGAAGAGCTTGATCAGATTGAAAAGAAAAATACTTGGGAGCTTGTTCCTAGACCTAAAGATAAGAATGTAATAGGTTCCAAATGGGTGTTCAAGAATAAAGTGAATGAAAAAGGAAAAGTTGTTAGAAATAAAGCCAGATTGGTCTGTAAAGGGTATGCACAAGTTGAAGGTCGGGATTTTGATGAAACTTTTGCACTAGTGGCAAGATTGGAAGCCATCAGAATGTTTTTTTCATATTCATGTCATAAGAACTTTAAAGTTTATTAGATGGATGTTAAGTCAGCATTTCTCAATGGAGATCTAGAGGAAGAAGTATATATGGAGCAACCTGAAGGATTCTCATTGATAGATAATCCTGATTATGTTTGCAAGATGAAGAAGGCTTTATATGGACTGAAACAAGTAGCACAAGCTTGGTATTATACACTGGACAAATTTTTACAAGACAAAGGGTTCAAGAAAGGTATTGTTGACAACAATCTCTACATCAAGTCTGAAGGTGATGATTTACTAGTTGTTTCGGTTTATGTATATGACATTATTTTTGGTTGTACTAATGATTCCTCTATTCAATGGTTTTCTAACTCTATGAAAACAGAGTTTGAGATGTTCATGATAGGATAACTGTCGTACTTTCTTGGTTTACAAGTAAATCAGAGTTCTGCAGGAATATTTATCTCTCAAGAAAAATATTTGAAAGAGATGTTGAAGAAATTTCAGATGGAAGATTCTTCTCCTGTTAGTACACCTATGGTGGTTGGTTGCAAGCTCAGTAAAGATGATATTTCACCTGATGTTGATCAAAGGACATATCGATCAATGATAGGCAATCTTTTGTACATCACAACATCTCATCCTAATATAATGAAAGTTGTTGGAATGGTAGGTCGTTATCAGTCTGCTCCTAAACAAAGTCATTTAGTAGTTGTAACTAGGATATTCAAGTACTTGAAGGGCACAATGACTTATGGTGTGTGGTATCCTAGAAATCATAACTTTCAATTAACTGCTTATTCAAATGTTGGTTGGGCAAACTGTGTGGATGAGAGAAAGAGCACCAGTGGAGGAGCATTCTTCCTAGGTAACTCGTTAGTAGCATGACTTAGTAAGAAGAAGGGATCTATCTCCTTATCAACTACAGAGGCAGAATACAATGTTGTTGCTACTTGTTGCACACAAATCTATGAATGATACAAACTCTTGTAGATTTGAAGGTAAATTATACTAATCCCATTCCACTTCACTGTGATAACACCAATGCCATCAGTGTCTCTAAGAATTTTGTACTTCATTCAAAGTCAAAGCATATACCAATAAAATATCATTTTCTCAGCGAACAGGTTACAAACAGAATTGTCCGGGTGAATTATATTCCTTCCACAGAATAAATAGCTGATATATTTACTAAACCATTAGAAGTAACACCTTTTGGATATCTTCGTCAGAATTTGGGGGTTATATCTTCATTTGTCTAATTTGTTCACCTTGTTAGGGGGAGTATGTGATTGTCACATATATGATACTTTCGAGATGTATTGCAACAGTTCAGGGGGAGCATGTTTCTTCCTTGACATTGATGTCAAAGGGGGAGAAAAAGTGTGGTAAGATGTGTGGTAAGGATGCTATAGTGGTATGTTTGGTTGCATGTTCAGCAGGTAGAATAACAGTTCAGGCAGAGAGTGCAGAGTGCAGTTCTTCAGGTTCAAGGTTGCCATCAATGCCAAAGGGGGAGATTGTTGGCATACTTACAGATAGAAGACAATGTGTGCATGTTTGTCATTGATGGCACAGATCAACACAATCAGAAGCACAGTGATAATGGCATGGCAATGATAAACAGTGAAGAGCAACAGTGATCGTTGGATCCCATTCAGAATTCCCGATGATCGTCATATCTGAATTCAGATAGGAGGAGCGCGCAGTAGAAGAGAACAGATCTCAGGCATCAGATCTGAGCCCGAAGACCGACCGTCGTTGGATCTAGAAGAAGGAGCATGATCTTTATGTGCAAGATGAAGTGGGTTTACAAAGTCCCAAAAGTAGGAGGACCGTCTATCTTCAAGAAGGACACGTGGTGAGTGACTAGAATTTCGTTGACTTACACATTGGAGGAGTCAACGAAGCATGGTGTGGGAACTCGCGATATGCGATATCCCGAAATGATCTGGGCTGTCGAATCGAGGATTGGTCTGAACCCTTGGATAGAGGGTCTTGGACAATTGGATGCAGAATACACATGGCGAGAGGTTAGATTTTCACTAAAAATTTAAAGGAAGGAGGTGCTCTATCCTTTGAAATCGTGAAACGCAAAACCACAATTTAATCTGAGTCATCGATCAAAGGGAGAGCATGGACCATTGATCTGGATCCATTTCAGAGTTTTGGATACCGGGAGTTGGAAGAGTCAATGAGACTCATGACAAAAGTGTGAAATCACAAAGAGCTCAATTGTTTGGCAAGTGGTCATAACACATGGTCACATCATCGAGAGTTGGAGGGAGGAGCTAGTGCAGCCAAGCTCTATTTCGGCAATCGCAACATGGAAAGTCGAGACCCTTCATCACAACAATGCCAAAATGAGAAATCACAAAATCAATTATGCTTAGCGTTTGGTCACAGCCAGTGGCCATATGAGATAAACACGAGACCCTATGGAATTAATCTAATGGTGTTGATTAATTGGGAATATGATCGAAGGGCTACTGTTGCACTTCACAGTTAATTGATCAGTTACGATTCAGTTAGCAGAACTGAATCATATTTATTGGACATTTGGCGATTCAGTTGCCGAGGTATTTTCTTGGAGATTCAAGGTGTAACTGAATATGAGATATAGGATAAAATGGAAACACAATGACTGTGGTATGTTGTCTATTCGAACTAGAAAAATGAGTTGAACTATAAGAAAGGTAAAATTACAGTATGCATAGTGTGAGATAAAACTCAGAGATGTTGAACAAACAGAAGTAAGAGCAGAATTTTGGAACAGTTTGAAGAAGAGAAGAACTACATAACATATAGAAGCAGAGCAGAACTGTAGAAAAGATAGAAGCAGAGCAGAATTGCATAACAGATAAAAGCAGAGAAGAATTGCAGAACAGATAGAAGTAGAGAAGAACTGCAGAATAGAGAAGAAGGGGTAAGAAGTAATACACTTGTAATGTTTGTTATTCAATCATTTATTCTTAATTAGGGAGGTAGGGTGGTGCTAGGGAGGACTGTAGTCCTCTATTATTCAAGTTGGTGCTTGAATACTGAAAGTTGGAGCTTTCATCTAGTTGTGGCTAGAAAAATAGGGTGGTAGGGTGTTTATTGGGAAAACACAGAGTTTTATGTAAACAAGTTGGTTCTTGTATAAGTGGAAGTAGGTGCTTCCATCCAGATGGTGTTGGAACACTCTGGGAGTTGGTGCTTCCTTCTAGTGGGTGCTAGAGAAACCAGAGAGTTGGTGCTCTCAACAAGTTGGATCTTGTAAAACAGGGGTAGTAGCCTTACTTTGAGTTGGTGATCAAACATAGATGATGTACAGAACTTAAAAGACTGTCTATCATTCGAAGAAGAATATTTTTTCTCCCTTTATGGGTTTCCTCATGAAAATATTTCTCTATGTATATCTTATGTGTGACTGAAGTTCATTACTCATGTTGTTCATATGTTGTATAGTATTCGTGGTCACTTGGAAGAGCTTAAAAATTGTTTGAATAGTCATATATTGTTTAAGCATAGTAATAACTGATTCACCCCCCCCCCCTCTCAGTTGTCTTAGTATCTTCAACAGGGGGACTCCTTTATTGGTTGGTTTTACTGATTCAGATTTGGCTGGAGAACCTGATGATATAAAGTCTACTATAGGTTATATTTTCAACCTTGTTTCAAGACCTGTCACTTGGGCCTGTAAGAAACAAAAAGATATTACTCTTTCTTCAGTAGAGGCAGAGTATCGAGTTGTGGTTAATGCAAGTCAAGAATCCTTATCGTTCCGACAGATCCTTTCATATTTTTTATTCCAGCAACAACATTTGTCAACCCTCTGGTGTGACAATAAGAATGTCATCAAGATTACCAAAGACCCAGTTCAACATCAATGCATAAAACACATCGATTTTCACATGCACTTCATCTGAAAGCTCATTCATGATTGAGTTATTGAAGTGCTTGTTTTCCCTACAAAATATCAAGTTGTAGACATTTTCACAAAGTCTCTTACTGAAGTGAAGTTTTCCAAACTTTGATCTATGTTAGGAGTTCAAGAATTTTTCATTAAAGGGGGAATAGGATCTAATGCCTCCTTCCTTCTCCTATTGTGTCACTTTTGTAAATCCTTCAATCCTATCCCAAGTTTCTCTTAAGGGGGGATGTTAGGATATTTATACACTAAGGAGTTAGTTAAGATCAACTTGGTCTAATCTTTTGTTAGGTAAAAGTGTATTTCTTAGTGTGTTTCTTTAGTAAGCATTGGTAGTTAGGTAATCCAATGGTCATGATAGGTTCCAGACATAGAGTTATCTGAGGGATCGTATTCTCCTTGATCTTAACAACTACATTGATATGTCGATTAGCACCCAATTGGTCCATGATCTCTATTTAAAGAGCATGGAGGGTCATTTTTCGATGATCGATTGTGAGAAACTCTCTTGTAAATATCTATGTAATATTTTATTTTTCATTAATAAATTTCTCAAAGTGGCTACATTGGCTAGGGCCATGGATGTTTCCCCAAAACGGGTTTTACCATGTAAAAACATTAGTGTGTTGATATTTGATATGGTTGTGTGAGTGGTTATTGAATGATCCAAATTATTTTGAGAATGACATGAAGGAAAAAATATAAGAGAGATATAACAAGGATATACACAAAGATATTACAAGGAACATAATAATACAGTAAAAATTAGATTCTATTAATGATTGTCTGGAATACAAGATAATGTAAAATGCAAAGCACAGACTCTAGCTAAAATGGTGGTAGATTATCTTTGAAGAGAGATGTGTCACCTACTCTCATTCACAAGAACCTAATTACAATGAGTCTCCAAAGGACTTTTTAACATAAATAATAAATGACAAGACCCTAAAAATCCAAAAGCCTAATCCCAGAAGATGAAAACCAAAAGGTTTGTGGGCCCTGATCGGGGTAGTTGATACGTCAACTTCCCGAGGGCGTAAATTTTTCATATGATCTTCGTTTGGGGCGCTCGGTACCCCATTGGAAAGGTCTGGTTGAGGAGTACACATTTAGAACATCTCAATACATACCAATAAACATTTATTGGGCACTTCCAAGTCAAAAAAACATCATTTAGGGCCTCAAAACGGCCCCAGAAGTTTGGGACCCAAAAAACTATAGAAAAAATGCCAAGATGGAAATTGAAATTTAATCCCCCCCATTAGGAAGGAATGGTATCCATTGTGTCAATTACCTCTATCATATGGGGAAAATTATGTTCAATCTAACTCCTGGTGAACCACTTTCCCTGATGAAGAAACTTCCCTGCTTTGACAACCTGATGGAGTTGGATGTCTTGTTGGAAGGTTCCCTTCACCTTGGTGTCCATGATCTGATCAATTGTCACATGTTCAATGTAGTCAATATTGAGTTTTGTAGGGGCCAAGTGCTCGATCGCATCTGAAGTATCTAGGAAAGGTGGAAAATATGGTCGAAGCGGTTCAACATTAAATACTGGGTGCAAGCCAAGGAAAGGAGGAATACTTAATTGAAAATAATTTTCACCCACAACCTTGGTGCTGGTGTACGACCCGTATAGGAGTGAGTGTATATTTTTATGGGGTTCTATGAAGTGCTCCTTTTGCAAATGCAACCATACCTTATCTTCCACATGAAACTTGTGTGGAACCCGATGTTGATCATGGCGTTGCTTGTACTTAGCATTGGATTTCTGCAAAATATCATGAACTTGATATTGGATGTGTTGGATTCAATAAAAAAATTTGGCTTCTTGATCAACCTTGGTCTGAGCATAGAAGGACTCTTCCTATGAAACTACAATGTGCAGAGCTACATTAATGGGGGCCAATGGTTGAAACCCCAAGCACACCTGAAAAGGGTTGTGGCCAATATAAATGTGGAGGACTATATTGAACATAAGGAAGAATTTTATCCCATGTGTGTGGATGTTTGGAATTGTACATTCTCAAGATATGGACAATCATGTCGTTTACTACCTATGTTTTTCCATCTGTCTATGGGTGGAAGGTAGTCGATTTGGTCAACTTGGTGTCCATCATCTACCATAGGTTGGACCAAAAAGTGCTTAGGAACCTACTATCTTGATTTGAGACAATGGTTCGTGGGAGCCCAAAATGAACCCAAACATGTTCAAAGAAGCACTTGGTGGAGGCCTTGGTTGTGATGCTCTTCTTGTAGGCTGCTAAAACTACCATCTTAGATAATCAATCAATGACCACAAAGACACAGTCATTCCCATGCTTGGTTGAAGGTAGACCAGACGTGTAATCCATGGAGATGGACTCCTAAGGCCTATATGGAGTAGGTGAAGGGGTGTATAGCCCATGTTTCTTGATGGTGGGATTGGAAATGGCACAGACAGTGCAAGATCTAATGTACTTATGAACATCTTATCGAAGCTTCAGCCAATAAAAAAAAAAAAAATCAATAATGCCATTGTTTTTTCTACATCAAAATGTCATATTGACCGACAGTAATGAGCTTCCCAGATCAGCTTTGCATGATTTCTTGAAGGAACACATAGATGGTTGATATGGTATAGAAATCTTTTCTGGAGATGAAAGTTTGGAACTGTTTTTCCTATGCTCAATGTCTGATAGGAAGCAACAAATTCAGAATTAGTATTGTATAATTGTGGCCTCTCAAACGTCTCATTCCCACAAGAGTTAAGAGATGTAGTTAGCACCACAAGTGGGGGTCGAATAAGGAAATATGCGACATGGTTGATGCTTCCCTTCGTATAATTGATGTTCAAGTGGAATTGTTGCAGTGCGTGGACCACTTCTTATGGTGATCATTCTATAAATTTCCTTTTGTTTTCATGAATTGCAGAGGTCTATGATCAATGTAGATGAATGTTTCCTTCTCCAAAATGTAATGCTTCTACTGTCGACATGCCTGCACAATGGAGCACATCTCTTTTTCATAAGTGGGGTATCTATGAAAAACATCAAAAAAAAATTCACTATGATAGGCTATCGAATTCCCATGTTGAGTGAGTATTGCACCGATAGCATAATCTGAAGCATTTAACTCAATCTCAAATGGTTGTTCCAGGTCTGGAAGAATTAGGAATGGTGTTGAGTAGAGATGAAATTCCAAATAATTAAATGCTTTATGTTGGGACATAGCCCACACAAACTTTGTCTTTTCTCCACCCTTGGTCACTTGTCTTAGGGCCGAAGTGATATGAGAGAACCCAAACACAAACCTGTGGTAGAATTTTGGCCTTACCCTTTTCCCTAGCTTGCTAAGAAAAATCCCAAACTTTCCTCATCAAATTTATCTAAAAAACTTGAATTTTGTTGATATCCACGAGTTTCCTTTATGAAACATGTGGACATCCTTTCCTTGCAATCTTACAACCCATGGATCCCTAAACAATTATGAAAAATAAAATATTTCTACAATTTCAGGTGAGATTTTTGGTTAGGATCGTTTTCCAACATCCCTGAGACCACACTAAATGAATTTCAACCTCCCCAACCTCTTTGGGATGGTTTAAAAGCACCATTGAGGAAAAAGATAAAGAAAATTATGATGGTGCAAGGTTATGTTCATGATACTTAGAAAGCTCCCCAACTCCCTCCATTCTCTGAGAAGCATCCCCTGACTTGGAAACTCCTTTTATAGTGTCTTTCTTGTCCTATATATCCATAAGGTGTGTTCATATACTTATTGGTTTGTTTGAGGGAGAGCCTTGTTGCTGAGTTGATGCTCGAAGTGTTAATATTATGGTAGTTGTGGGAGGTATTTACCTCCATGTGTAACCCTGACAAGAATAGAAGACTCCGGAAAGCAAGAGAAAACCCTAATGAGTTGGTTAATAATCCTAGAAGTCTTGTCGGCTCAAGAAGATAATTATATTGGGTTATTAGCCTCCAAGAGAAGAAGTCAGCCAGAAATAATAATAATATACTGAACAGACATGTACCCAGAAGAAGAAGTCGGCCCCAACAAATCTGGCAGAACCACTATAAATACAGGGCGTCAGTTCTCATTTGACACATCTTAGAATTGCAGAGCAGCAACTGGTGCGCACTGCAGTTCCCAGTTTGGTGGGCACGTGTGGAGGAGAGTTGCAGGTGTAGTTGTTGCAGCAACCAGTTTTCAATGTTGGCTTGGACTATCTCTTGGCTAGGGTTTGGACTATCTGATCAGCTATTGTTGGTGCGCTATCCTTGGAGCAAGATGTGCTACACCTTGTTTGGCTATCTAGCCTAGGGTTTGCTTTCGGAGTAATTCTCAGTCAAGGTTAAGGTGCTCAGAGGGAGGCTTCGGCCTATGGTTGGGTGACGAGGGTATCATCAATGGTAAAACAAGCACAATATTTCATATTCTAACAGGTTATGGGCCCACACCTCCTTCATTCAGTCTAAATGCTGGAAGGAAACATAGTCGCTAGGATATTGAGCTCATTGAGGAACTACCGCTAGGGTTACTAGCAGAAGCAGTTTCCAAGTCACTATCGCTAGGGTTACTAGCAGGAGCAGTTGCAGAAACCCTAAACCTCTTGTTGAGGTACCTTAAGTGAATGGATTGACATAATCTCTAGATAGATCAGTGCGCTCTAGCCTAGAGCATCTCCTGACACTCTCAGCAAGCCAAGACGTGAAGTTTGAATTTCTGGTCAAATCCAGGGTTTGATCAAGTCAAGCAAGCCATGACTAACTCTATGAATTATGATAACAAGTTAGATGGAGCCTCTAACTTCAGAGCATGGAAGACAAGGATTTACCTCATCCTTGCCAAGAATAAAGTGTTGGATATCGTGAAAGGAAAGATCTTGAAGCCAGAGTTTGAAGAAGGAAAAGAGAAGGAACCGCAGAACGTTGCAGCTATGGAGAAGTTCAAAGATGTTGACATCAATTCCATGAGTATCATAGTGGATTCTATAAAATACCATCTGATACCCTACATCTCCCATACTGACTCATCAAAGAAGATGTACGATGCCCTAATAAATCTCTTTTCAGTCAAAAACATTGGACAAGTTATGAGTCTGAAGAATGAGCTCTGTGACATGAAGATGAATGATGATGACAGCATAACATCATACTTTGTAAGGATCTCCCAATTAAGATATCAACTACAAGCTATTGAAGAGATCACTTTAGAGAAGGAATTGGTGAACATAGTACTCAATGGTCTTCCCAAGACGTGGGATGCATTTGCCACAAGCATGAACACAAGGAAGGAGTATCCGACATTTGAAGAAATTTGGACTTGTTGTGCTCAAGAAGAATCAAGGATCAATGCAAAAGAGAAATCCCAAAAGAAGTATGACGATCAATATTTCACAGCAAGATTCAAGAACTTCAGGAACTAAAGGAAGTTTGGTTCAAGGAGGAAGCCAAATCAGGAAAAAGACATTTCAGAAGTCCAATGCTTCAACTGTCGAAAGTATGGTCACTACAAGAATCATTGTCCCGAGCTAAAGAAAAGGGAGGAGAAACACGAAGCATCGATTGTCGAAGAAAAGGAACCTACAAAGAAGGTTAAGCAGGATGGAAGAGACTTCTTCTTCTAAAAGGTAACAACACTCTTCTTATTTCTTGTACATATCTTGTTTGCATCGTCTCTATACATATCTTGTATATCTATCTCTTGGAAGATAATATGTTCCAAGAAGAACTATACCTATGGAAGAACAAACAAGATGAAAATAGATATCATTAGATAATACACATGAAAAGAATGAAATACAAATCATGTGGAAGCTACTGCAAGATAAGCCGAATCAATCATCAAGAGACTTAGAAGAAGAAAAGACATAAAGAAGTCAACAATCAAGAGGAAATTGGAAAAATACTTATGGCGTTTTGTAGAAAACAACAAGATGGAAGCGTGGACTTTGTTAGACAAGAGAGCCAATTATATATTGCATAAGACAATAAGGATGCAGATGGAAGCATGGACTATGTTAGACAGACGGATCCGATTATATGCACTTATACATGAAGAAAGGATTAGGAGGGAGATAATTCTATGATCCATTGAAGATGATGAAATATATATATCCATGGTAGAAGCCATGAAAGACGGTACATGTTTAGTTCAACCACAGAAGAAGACTTCTTCAAAGAGAAGCCTTAAAGTATTCCTGGTTGTCCATCCAAATCCGTGATCCTATGATGAAAGGAAGAAGTGGAATCTCTAGGGCATGGAATCTATAAGAAACTCCATGGACCCAAGAGCTAAAGAAAAACATGAAGAAGAACATGA
>ML780884.1:403661-415825 GCA_009831015.1 Picea engelmannii | reverse complement strand
TGTTTGGAAGTACTCTGCCATATGTAGTTTCTTCAAATAAACGCTTGGTTTACAAATTTGTTTATAATCCCCATGGCAGATCATGTTGACATCACCCCTTATGTTGTAATTTAATTACAACAAACATCCAAAACAATATTAACTACGTTGCGTTATTTCAAACAATTTTTAATTGGCTATGTCTATTAATATATGGAAACTAGGATTATTAGTAACTGTTATATTATGATTATACAAGCCATAAACAAAATAGTTTTCATCATTTTACCCTCGAGCTCTAGATCCTCATACTCATTATACTTGTGGTTGTTGGCTTGGTCGGTCATATATATATATATCTATATATATATATATATATAATTTTGTTAAAATAATTCTAACACAATTCATAATTAATTGTAAAAATATAAAAAAATAATAAATTTAATATATATTTACAAGAGAATTTGTCCTTTCAGTTTGAATTTGTATTACAATACTTTGGTCTACTATTTAATATTTCCCCACTTTAACTTTGCAACACATCAGATACTATTGGAAGGCGTGTAGCGGGCACTTCACACCACTGTGCAACAAGTCATATATCCATTGGAAGGCGTGTAACGACCACTTCACAGAACGCAGGATATTTACAACGCCATGCATCCAATTTTTCTTAGTGGAGTGTTGTTGGTTCAATACATTCTGAATACAAGGTTCCATAACTTCGTAAGGGGCGACTATAACATGCAGGTCTTTGGGACATTTTCAGCGAGATTACAATTTTCCTTTAAGACAGAGAAACCTGGAGGCGACTGAGGATGAACATGTCAATGTTATTTTCCTCCACGAGCTTCAAAAACAACAATAATGAGATGAAATTCTTGTTGGTGCATCAGAGGGTTCTTCCATTGTTCCAGCGCGCGGCGAGAGAGGGAATTTTCATTGACCTGGAGGAAGTTTCCCATCGTTACACCTTCGCCAATGTCTCTCTTTTCTTTCTCAGCTTCGACTTGGGCTCTCTAGCCCTAGAACTCCCACCCATTCCTTTCAAAAAGGCGTGTTCGTCTACATACACGTAGTTTCTACGACTGTTATTTCTCCTTTTTCATTTGTTCATTCCGTTGATTTTATTTTCTCTATTAATTTTGATGCAATTTTAGATGACCCATATTTTAGCACTAGGTTTGTTGGGATACATAATTACCATAGGACTAGTCCACTTAGTTTTACATGGTCTGTTAGTTTTGTCATCGTAGCTTTGACTATCATTTATATACTCAAATTGTAAGGTTGTTGTATATACTTAGGCCCGTGAATGATCATAATTTTTATTACACTCGTTTGAAATACACTTCTCCAACATTTGCTTGCACAATGAACAACGTGCTACTTGCAATAAAAATTTTCATGGAAACTTTTTTTAGGTAACTTTAGTGATAGAAAATGATCCTTCTATATGGGATTTGGGATGGAAAATGAACCTTCTTCGTGTTGTTTACTCTATAAGTAATTGTATACCATGATTAATTTCATACATGAACAAAGGAACATAGTCTGTATTGTTATCTGATGGCAATATGAATCCAATCGTTCTATGTAGGGAGTAGTGGCATAAGGGATTGCATATTATGTACAAGGTTTGAATATGAAGTTAAAAAAATCCACACACGCCACAACATTCAGGATTCCATGAGTTAGTTTCTTGTGTTAATTCTTTACTGGAAGACATTGAGGTTGTTGAATTTATTGTTTGGGTGTTCCATCACTGAGGAGAGCACGACGATAATGGAACTCAATGTTGGAGTGTAACAGATAAGCACAGAGAGCAAAGGAAGACTTAACACTCACATATTCTACAAGCACCTAAAGTAGGTACTTATTTTTGAGAAACTATTGTATTCTTAAATTCTGAAAATTTCGAGTAGAACCTTGCCATTCTAAATGGAGAGACATAGACCTTAAGAAAAATTAGCTGCAAAAATAGTAAAAATGCAACCGCTTTAATGAATGAAAAATCACAGAGTATTGTTAGGAGTAGAAGTAATAGAAGTAGAAGTAAAATCATTGATTATTGAGTATTGTTAGCAGGAGGGGCGAAATAATCCTTTTAAATAAAATGAGGAGCAAGAGAAGAGAACATGGAAGAAATACCTAAAAAAATCTACTTTTGAACAATTATTTTTCATTGTAAAAGGCCAAATCATTGATGCATAACTCTGGTATCTGGTATAAACACATAATGCTTGAATTTCTCCCACCGAACTACAACTTCAATACGCCCAGGGAGTAGCTAGCAGTTTGTATTGACACGCAAAAGAAGAAATCTCGTGTCAGCCGGGATAATTAAATCAAATCATGGCTTATTTACCAAAAAAAAATTCCATATTTTCACTTGTAAAAATGAAATAAATAATTTCATTCTTGAAAAAATTAAAATAATAAAGAGTTTAAAAAAAATGTGTTGGTCAACAAAAGGGTCCAAGGATATTTCCTTAAACAGGGACTAATAACTCAATTAAGATATTTTATATAGTGTTAATGTTGAGAAACATATAACTTTCTTATATAGATTGTTTCTAAATTGTAATGGTATACACTTAATATATATATATATATATATATATATATATATATATATATATATAAGATTTTCCTTAAAATAAATTGTTTCTAAATTTGTAATTATATAAACTAATCATTTTATTATTATATATATATAACATTTTCCATAGAATTCACTTTGTTTGATTGTCCACCTCTCCAATTGAAGATGCCTAATCTCATGTACCCTTCGAAAGGTTCAAATCACTTAAGTGTAGCTGTAAATCTCAGAAAATTTTAACTTGTATTTTCATTAACGTGACTTTGTATATAATGTTTTAGTCACCATCTTAGATTTAAAGCTTCAAATGAAGAATGAAAATGCATTAACTACCTACACCTTTGTATATAAAATGTTTTAGATCTCAAATTTAAAGCGATCACGGAAAATGCATTGACCTAATTTTTTTTTTTCTAAATGATACCTTTTACCTTATCCATATTTACATTGAGGATTTTGAAAATTTATCCAAGAATAATATTTAAAATTAATTAACGAATAAACCCAAATCAATTTTTCAATGTAAAGTTCTAGATTTACATCATAATAAATTTTAATTAAAAAAGAGGTTGTCATTTACTTTACATCTTCCAAAAATACATAACACCGTGTAAACGGTTGTTATAAGAGACTAAAAAGAAAAAAATGACATTTTTGAAGGAAAATATATAAGTAATCAAAAAACATGTAAGGATCTAGTTACAGGAAGAGGGATTTCAGGCTTTTCGTCGACATTTTTCTAGGTTCTTTCTAATCACTCTAGAGCTCGTTTAGACAGAGCATCTACTTCCGTATTAAGCTCCCCATAGATGTTATATAGAACATCTACTTTCGTATTAAGCTCCACATAGATGTGTACAAAAGAGATGACAACAAAAATCGACTCGGTGTTCTTAAGTTTTTAAAGAGAGATCTCATAATCAATTTTGTATACCTATACTTCATGTTACCAAATTTGAATTACCAATCTTCAATCTCCCTTAACCTGAATATATGTATAATACTTTGTTCAACAACCAACCTCAATAATAAAGGCGGTCTCATCATCATCAAATATGCTTAATATACTAGATATATAAGCAATGCAAGATGAAAATAAAGGTATAAACCATTATTCTTCGATGATTCTATCCTCAAAGAATTTATTCAAACACCCTAATAGAGAAGCCTCCTACCAAGTAACCTATACATTATTCAAGGGAACAATAAAACCCCATACCTCTTTGGTGAAATTACTTTGATCTAGAGAATGATCAATAGTTTTCCCTTATCTTTTTCAAAGATTGCATATACCAAGAACTTTCCTTAACCTTTATTCTAAAACATGTCAATTCAATGATTTATTTGCTAATGAAAACCACATAAATATTATGGACTTAATTGGTTGTATTCTTTTCCATGTTTTCTTCTACCAATAATCAACTACCCTTGCTTCATCATCAAACATAGATTGATATCCTTAGCTTGAAGTAATTTTTCACATGGATGCATTTTTTAGACCATACTAAGGCATGATCCTCCAGTGTCAATCTGATAGATCCTTGAGACAACCTTTGAGTGTAATCCTTTGATTGATCAACATGTGGGCCTTCCAATCCTAAAGTGCAAGTATTCTTCTAACCATGTTGTCAAATATTAGTGCCATTTGGATATGAAACATTAGCTAGTCTACACATGCCTTGCTCACTCATTGTATTTAAACATTTGTGAGGTAGTTGATGATGCCCAACACATCTCATATAAGGATCAATCCCCAAATTAACATTCTTCCCCTCTTTTATTATCCAAGAAAGCCAATTCCCAATAAGAGGGAAACAATATAAGCACATGTTGTTCACTCATTAAATGTATGGCATAGCACGTACACCCCTAATTTTGTTTCTAACTCCAAAAAATTATAACCAATTACCAAAGACATCTTTACAAATAAACAAAATTCCCTATTTTCACAAAATATTATAAGTAATATTTTTTCACAAAGTTTTTTATACCCCTTATTAGTTTCACCGCCAATATGTTGGTCCCAATATTTGACATATTTATTTGACATATACTTTAAAAATATTATTTATCATATGCTACTTGAACTTTGAGTTAGGTTCATCGAACAAGTTCATTAGGATTTAGAAACCCATTTGATCTTTAGATTCCTTTGTTACAAAATCTATGATCATTTTCATTGCTTTTTCAAACACTTTCATGTTTCATTTATAGTTTATGTAAGGTACACAGACTACATATTTATGACCCTACTCCTTCATGAGATGCTTCACTTCCAACAATAAAATCACAAAGACAGTTCTCCTCACATTGTTAACTCCCCACCTCTACCTTTTGATTAGTTGAGCTACTCCAATATGTATACCGTAATTTAATTTTTTTTAATTCCTTATGCCCTTAATACCATCCAATCCATTGAGTTAATTTTTAATTATTATTAATATCGAATATGACAACACATGATATGAAATTAGATTAGCACTAAATTCCCCATGATTGATCTAGATTATTTTGAGAACAAAATGAAGGAAGGGATATAACAATGAAATATACAGAGATATTGCAATAAACACAAAGATACAATAATGCACAGTTTTTATTAATGAGAGAATGTACAACAATTGTAAAATTACAGAGTGAATGACTCGTTAGAATGGTGGCAACTTATCTATGAGAAGATATATGTTGACTACGCTCATTCACAAGAATATGATGATGTTTACAATGAGGCTCTAGAGGCATTTTTAACATAAAGAAAATACAAAACACTAACCCCAAAAGATGTGGCTCTTCTAGATTCCCCTATGAACAATAAAATGAAACATCATCCCCTTCACCCACATCTATGAATGGAAAATGCACTCTCCCTCCTCAGGATCCTCTTGTTCTTTTGGTTGGTTTATTGTGGCCGCGACAATAGCAGTGGGTTCTGCATCAATTATCCATCTCCTTTTATTATTGTCTGAAACATAGTCTGAATCGAGGCTCAATTTTGTTTCTTTGAGCTTAGCTACCAATGATTGTTTCAAGGGACATTCATGGTTGTTGTGCCAAGGGATTTTGTGCAAGTTTCACCACTTCCCAGTGTCCTTCTTCATCTTATCATTACCCTTCTCTTTCTATGGATTGGAATGTTTATCTTCAGGTCAATTTTTCTGTGACTTAGGGATTTCTTTAGCATACTTTGGTTGTTGCGGATTCAAAGACCCAGATTCCTGCTTGTTCTGATTCTTAAATTTCTTCTTTATTTTGACAACATATCTATACGTGGCTCCCAGTGATGATATGTCCAAAAAATCCATTTTGATTTGGATGTACCTGTGTAGAGCCCCGTGGTATTTTAGAACCTTGTGTCGCTTAGAGTATATGATACCCAGCTTGGTGTGCAAGGTATGGAAGGTATCTGTGAAATCCGATATTGTTTGGTCCTGTTTTTGATGCAGCGTGGTCCATCTCATGTACTGGTCATCATATTTTCCCACGGGGTAATATTACTCCTTGATCACATCCACAAAAAAATCCCAAGTGGGCTTGGCCCCACATATTCTAGACTCCTTTGTGGAATTTTCCTCCCAGTAAGTTTCCCGCCAATGTTTGACATGGGGGAGAGCGTTAAGGAGCGCGAAGGTGATATTTTCTCTTTCAAAATTTTTTTGAACAAAGAAATAACCTTTTAGCAAATTTAACCATTTTTCCAAAGCACCTGCATCGATCTCACCATCAAATATGGGAATATAAAAATTAACTTGTACCTTGAATGGGGTAGCATATCCAAAGTGATTTCTTGAAAAAGACGTTCCTGTTATTTTCGTCAATTGTTGAAGTATTTGGGAAAACATTTCCCACATCCCGTTCCTATGTTGCGCGAGAAATTCTGCAAGCAACAACATGATGGGATATTCTTCTCCATCATTCCTCTTTTCTTCCTCCACGAGAGGTTGCTTGGGCTAGTAAGAGAGGTTATTCTCAAGAGAAACTAGCTTGATACCCAACTCTCTATACCATGCCCTCGTCGGGGACATGCACTAAGAAACAAAAAGGAGTAGCTTCCTCTGATACCATTGATCTAGGTTATTTTCAGAACGAAATGAAGGTAGAGATATAACAATGAAATATAAAAAGGTATTCCAATAAAAACATATATACAATAATGCATAATTTTTATTAATGAGAGAATGTACAACTACTAAACAATTACAGAGTAAATGACTTGTTAGAATGGTGAAAACTTATCTTTGAGAAGAGATGTGATGGCTACACTCATTTGAAAGAAGTTGATGATGTTTACAATGAGGCTCTAAAGGCCTTTTTGACATAAAGAAAATCCAAAACCCTAACCTTTGAAGATGAAATGCCAAAAGTTTTGCACGCCCCGATGGCGGTAGTTGGTGAATCAACTTCCCAAGGGCATAAATTTTTCATACAATCTTCATTTTGGGTGGACAATAGTGTGTTTGAAAGGTCTATCCAAGGAATACATATTTTTCCATCACACTCTAGCTAGTGTCTAAAGTGTGACTGTGGTAGGCCCAAAAAACATTGTTTAGGGACTTAAAACGACCCTAGAAGTTTAGGACCCAAAATGTTGTAGAAAAATTGCCAAGGTGGAAACCCCTATTTTGAGATAGTGGAATAGGTGGGTGGTCGAAGATTTATGCCCAGATCAATCCTCCACCCTTCGGAAGAAATGGTCTCCATTACATCAACTCACTGGGGAAGCATTTTTTGAATCTGAACCTTAGTGAGTTGCTTTCCTTGCTGAAGACACTGCCTTGCTTAGCTTGTTAAAGGTTGTTATGAAACTGTTGTTGGTGTTGGATTACTGAGAGGGGGGGTGAATTGATAATAGATCAGTTTAATAATTTTTAACCACAAAATGCAAGTGTTATATCAATGTAGAATTATCATCCAATAATTGCAGAGTAAATAAACAATGAACAAATGACAAATCATACGCATACAAAGTACACCAGTGTTTTTACGTGGAAACCCAAAGCGGGAGAAAACCACATAACACTTTTTCTTATATGTCTTTAAAAAGTTCATTCGTTGGAAGCACCAAATTCCTTTGTTTTCCAGCTGGAGCTTGAAGGAGGCTCCAACCCCCTAGTTTCTTAGGCTACAACCTCAGGGAAGCTCCAATTCCCCAATTCTATTTCTACAACCAGAAGCAGGCTACAACCCCCTATGTTCTTCGGATACTACCGGAAGGTGGCTACAACTACCTATCCTTGCCTCGTCCAACTGCCCTGGTGTAGAAGTAGAATGATGGAACCACTGTCACACTATCACTGTGAGATATACTGTTGTAAACATGTACCAATCAACTTGCATCAAAAAACCTATAAAAACATTTACCAAACAACCTGTAATCAACCTGTACCATAAAAAGGCGCATCAACCTTGCACCAACCTGTACCATCAACGAGTACATCAACCATGCTCCAAATATGTACCAATCATCCATCAAATACACATAAACTATGACTCATCAACACGTACCAACATCATGAACTATACACCTAATGTATGTTCCAACTCATCAACTACTTGTCTCAACCATGTACCCAACAGGTACCTCAACTTTGTAATAGACCTTGTTGAATTCTATCTTATTCTAGAGAGAGAACTTGTAGAGCATGCCCCACACGAAATATTTGTTGTATGGATATGAAAATGGTACACACAGTACTATATACTGTACTCTAACCAATACATTTTTTCTTACTGAATTTGTATCTGTTATGAAGAAGTTATGACGTTTTTACTCAAAACACTTGTTTTAGACTAATTTCAGGACTAGCCACAAACCCTATTTTACACGGAGTGGAACTCCAAAAATACAACGACCCACAAGATGAAATTTTTATCACTACTACTTGGATATGTTTCTTCAATGGCCTCCAGATTTTGTAAAATTTTAGACCCCAACCCAGTTTCAGTCTCGCTGATTTTTCAGCCAATGTTTAATGCCCAAACCCAGTTTTATAACAACAAATAAAACTCAACAGAAAATAATTTTCAGAACTAAAACATGAGGATTCAGAACTTCATTTTTAATGCAGAAATAAAATATCAGCAACACATAAACTCAGAAAATTATAACACAGATATTTTTGGTCTAACAACGACCCTAGAAAAACCCACAAGGGGAAATCGAGTGAGAGAGGGATATTTTTATTATTTAGGAGCTTCAAATAAATTATGTTATAGCATGTTCACCTTCAAAAATTTAATGACAAACTTATCTCGATAACTGTGCCAAGTCTTCACACAGGAAAATGAGACAAACTCCTCAAAACTCTTTCCATAATTTTCTGCAATAAATTATAGGTCTTCTCCTCGATCTTCATGCCTCCAAATGGATGCACGACTCCCTAGAAATTTGTGCCAACAACTTCAACAATTTTCTTGGTGCATTAATGGTTGTATGACCGCCTTGAAAATCATGCCAACCTTTCCAGAAACACCACACAACAACCTGTCTCGATTTATGTGCCAAGAAAGGACTGTACAGACCAATATGAAATCTATACGGTATGGCCTGAGTATGATTGTTTTTCCCTCCTCAAAATATGTGCCAAAGTATAGTTGTACGGAATGATAAATCCATCCCGTACGAACATAAATAAATGTTGTTATGTTCCTCGATTTTTGTGCATACAAAAGACTAAACGAACCTTGAAATTCGTGATATACAACCTCTTGTATATGCTGAACTCCTTGCCTCGATTTCTGTGATAGTATTCTGCCTTGGAATGTGTGCCCTAGCTTTCCGAAATGGCCTCTTTCTTGGTGCTCGAAAATGTTGTCTCTCTTGGTCTCTCAACAATGAATGAACAACCCAACAATGGGTGTGCCCTCCAACCCTAATCGACCTCATGAGGTAGGTGAGGAGTTTCTTAATCCAACAGTTGAGATTGGATTAGATGAGTGGTTGAGATTGGGTGTCTCTTCACTCACCCTCACTAAAGTCATAAAGTCACCTTTTAATTTGCATCTCAAAAATTAAATGACTAGGGCCCACATTAGGCACTTTCTGACCCCTTAGGCTCCTAGGGATGAGAAACATTTTCCTAGGTACTTTTTAATTAAAAATTTTAACACTCCCTCTTACCGAGGAAAGTGTTACTCACCATTCCAAGTGTGTCCCTAAAAAATAGAAACTTGCCCTTGCCCAATTCTTTGGTGAGTATGTCTGCAACCTACTCCTCTATAGATATGTATTGTAGCTCCACAAATCCTCTCTGCACATAGTCACGGATGAAGTGATAATGAATCTCGATATGCTTAGACCTGTCATGAAAAATTTGATTCTCCGAGAGTTTGATGCACCTCTGATTATCACAGTAAATCATGGTAGGCCTCAACTGCACACTGAACAATCCCACCAGTAACTTGTGAAGCCAAAGGGCCTCACAACTGGCCTGACTGGCTTCCATATACTCAGCCTCTGCAAAACTCAAAGCCACTGACTTTTTCTTCCCACTGAACCAAGACACAACTACTGAGCACAATCCGAAACAACACTCTAAAGTACTCTTCCTATCACTGACACATCTTGCCCAATCTGAATCTGTATAGCCGACCAAATTAACTCCATCTCCTCTCTGATAGTCCAGAACATAATCTACCATACCACAAAGATACTTGAGCACATGTTTTGTTGCCACCCAGTGCACTCTCCTAGGCTCTACCATGAAGTGACTGAGGGTTTTGACAACAAAACAAATATCTAGCCTGGTATTGACCAAATACATCAATGACCCGATCAACTGAAGATACAAAGTGGAATCCACCAACTATGACTCAGAATCATGAAGCTTATTCCAGTTGGTAATTATGGGAGTGGTCACGGGCCTACAATACTCCATTTGAAATATGCTCAGAATGTCACACACATACTTCCCCTATCCTAGGAAGATGTGTCCAGGCTCCTGCCAAACCTCCAATCCCAAAAAGTAGTGCATCAGTTTGATATCAGTCATCTCGAACTTTGAAGAAAGGCTCTCCTTGCAGCTATCGACGAGTCTCTCTGCCCCTATAATGAATAGATCATCCACATATAGCAAAAGAATGAGAGGATCCTCTCCAACCACAATGTAGTATAGGTTGGGATCTGCCTCACTCTTCTCAAAACCCAACTGCTTCAAATAGGCATCTATCCTCGAATACCAAGGTCTGGGAGCTTGTTTCAGCCCATACAATGCCTTCTTCATTCTACAAACATGAGACTCTCTCTCAAGCACCTCAAATTCCAATGGATTCTCAATATATACCTCCTCATGTATAATACCATTCAGAAATGAGGTCTTCAAATCCATATGGTGGATCCTCCAAACCATCTCTGCTTCAATGGAGATCACTGCCTTGATCAAAGTATATTTAGAAAACGGAGCAAAGGTCTCATCATAGTCGACTCCCTCAACCTGTGAAAACCCTTGAGCCACAAAGAGAGCTTTGTACTTCTCAACGCTTCCATTTGCAACATGCTTTAGTTTATAGAGCCACCTAGAATTCACCAATGACTTACCCTCAGGTCTAGAAGCAACTTCCCAGACATCGTTCTTTATGATGTAATCGTACTCTTCCATCATGACATCTCTCCAAACCTGTCTACTTGAAGCCTCCTCAAAATTGGAAGGCTCAGAAACTTGAATACTACTCATCATCACGATGTAGCTGCAAAACCTCTCGGGAAGTTTACTCTCCCTCACTTACTGTCTGGGATTCCCCACCGAACCCTGTGCCTCCCTCAAAGTATCCTGAAGCCACTGGGGCTTCCTCCTTTCTAAAGTATTGTCACGTGGAGGGGACTCTCCCTGCTCAACCCCATCTCCTAAAGATCCTGAAGTAGACTCTTGAGTACTCGATCTTGAAACCTGTGGACCAGTAGCCTGCGAACCTAAATCCTGTGGCCCTGTCACCTGTGAACTTGTCGTCCCCAAAACCGGTGGCCCCAAACTTTGTGTCACTATAGTCTGCTGCGGACTCACCTGAATCTGAGGTGAATACTAATCACCCATCTTTGTCCCTCTAGAGTTCCTAAAGGCTCCATCCTCCTCAAATATGACATCCCTCCTCAAGACCGTCTTCCTCGAGGAAGGAATGCATATATAGAAGGCCTTTGAAGTCTCATTGTACCCAACAAATATCCCTCTCTCTGTTGTGGGCTCCAACTTTTTCCTCTTCTCATAAGGGACATGTGAATAAGTGATCCACCCAAATATCCGAAGGTGCCCCACCTCAGGCTTCTTCCTAGAACAAGTCTCCTCAGGAGTCATGCTCCCCACAACCTTGTGAGGACTCATGTTCTGCAGATAAAATGTAGTGTATCATGCCTCAGCCCATAGAAATAATGGTAGCCCTTGATCATCTAGCATGGCTCTCACAACACCAACAATGGCCCCGTTCTTCCTCTCTACAACCCCATTCTGTTGTGGGTTGTCAGGAACAATGAACTCTCTCATGATGCCCTCTCCTGTATAGAATTCCATGAACTCCTTGGAGGTATACTCACCCCCATTGTCCATCCTCAAAAATTTGATTTTCTTCCCCGTCTGGTATACTCATACATGTG
>ML780884.1:342766-382427 GCA_009831015.1 Picea engelmannii | reverse complement strand
CATGGATGTATGTCATTTGTTACTGGGTAGACCATGGCAATATGACAGGAATGTGGTTCATGACAGAAGGATGAACACATATACTTTGGAGAAGGAGGGAAGGACACACAGATTGCTTCCGATAAAAGATAAAGAAGTGAAACCGAAAGTAAGAAAAACAATACTTCTCATGAGTGGGAAGGAGCTTCTCACAGAGATGGAGAAGAAGGAAGATCCACAATTCTTTGTGGTCAGGAAACCGAGAATTGTCCTGACTAGCACGAGAGTGGATGACTTACCAGTTGAGATTCAGGAACTGTTGGAAGAGTTTGCTGACATCATAGTGGACGAACTACGTCGTTCGTTGCCATCGATGAGGAGAGTGAGTCATTACATCAACCTCATACCAGGAGCCAGTTTGCTGAATAAGGCTGCGTACAGATTGACGCCATAGGAAAATGAGGAAGTCAAGAAGCAGGCCCAGGATTTGTTGGACAAAGGACTGGTCAGGGAAAGCCTGAGTCCGTGTGCCATTCCAACGGTGCTTAGTCCAAAGAAGGATGGAGGTTGGAGAATGTGTACCGACTCTAGAGCAATCAACAAAATTACCATTAGGTACAGATTTCCACTGCCGAGAATGGATGATCTGATGGATTGCCTGAGCGGGGCAAATTATTTTTCAAAAATTGATCTGAAAAGCGGATATCACCAGATTCACATGAGGGAAGGTGATGAATGGAAGACAACATTCAAGACAAACAAAGGTTTGTACGAATGGCTGGTCATGCCGTTTGGCTTGACAAACGCGTCGAGCACATTCATGAGACTGATGAATGAATTCCTAAGGAAATTTATCAGGAAATTTGTAGTCGTATATATGGATGATATATTGATCTACAGTAAGACGAAGGTTGAACATTTGAAACATTTGGTCATTGTGATGAGAAATCTACAGCAGGAGAAGATGTTGATCAATATGAAGAAGTCCTTATTCATGAAGACAGAGCTCATTTATTTGGGTTTTGTTATTTCAATGAATGAGTTGAAAATGGATCCAAGTAAGGTCGAAGTGATTAAGAGTTGGCCATCACCCAGAAATGTTTTTGAGGTAAGGAGTTTCCATGGTTTGGCTAGTTTCTACCGAAAGTTTGTGAGGAATTTCAGTGGGGTTAGCGCAGCAATGATGGACACAGTGAAGAAGTAGCACAACTCTTTTCATTGGACAACAGAGGCTAAGAAGAGCTTCAATCTGTTGAAGCGAAAGATCACAGAGCAGCCAGTGTTGGTGTTGCCATATTTCCATAAAACATTTCAGGTGAAATGTTATGCAAGTGGATATGCCATTGGAGCGGTCTTAAGTTAGGAGGACAGGCCAGTTGCATATTTCAGTGAGAAGCTGGATGACGCAAAGCTGAAATACTCCACGTATGATAAAGAGTTGTATGCCATCATACAGGCATTGAAGAAGTGGAGGTATTATTTGACCCAAAAAGAATTTGTATTGTACAGTGATAATCATGCATTGCAGTTTGTGAGTCAACAAGAGAAGTTGAATCAGAAACATGCAAAATGGGTAGAGTATATGCAAAATTTTACATGTGTAATTAAACACATTTCAGGAACTGCTAACAAAGTGGTTGATGCTTTGAGCAGGAAATGTTTGTTGTTGCAGGAGTTCTGAGTCAAGACATTGGGTTTTGAAAACCTGAGGGACATGTACGTAGGTGATGCAGATTTTGCAGAAGCATACGAGGCAGCTGAGAATCCAGTTCTCAGAGAAAGAAGCCCATGTATGGATTACATGATTCAAAATGGACTGTTGTTCAGAGGCAACCAGTTATGCATTCCGAATTGCTCCATGAGGGAGAACCTGCTAAAGGAGAAGCACATCGGTGGATTAGCAGGGAATTTTGGCCACGAAAAAACATTTGCAAAGTTGAGTGAATCATATTTTTGGCCAGGCATGCGAGCAGATGTCAAGAGGTTTGTTGACAGGTGTCGAATTTGTTAGCATTCGAAGGGCAGAAGGCAGAATGCAGGATTCTACCAATCATTACCCATACCAGAGAGGCCATGGGAGGTGATCAACATGGATTTTGTATTGGGTTTTCCAAGGACGCAGAGAGGGTTTGATTCCATCTTTGTGGTGGTAGACAGGTTTTAAAAAATGGCACATTTTATACCATGCTAGAAGACCAGCGATGCGACTCACATCACGAATTTATTTTTCAAGGAAATCATTCGACTCCATGGATTGCCAAGAAGTATAGTGTCGGACAGGTATACCAAATTCATAGGGAATTTTTGGAGGACGCTATGGAAGAAGCTAGGGACTAACTTGGCATTTAGTTCAGCTTACCATCCGCAGACGGATGGGCATACAGAAGTGGTCAACAGGAACTTGGGAGACTTGTTGAGAAGCCTGGTGACAGAGCACCATAGCAGCTGGGAAAACATATTGCCACAGGCAGAGTTTGCATACAATGATTCAGTGAATCGGAGTACAGGAAAAAGCCCATTTCAGATTGTGTATGGGACACAACCGAGGGGATTTTCTGAACTCAGGGAGTCAGAACAGGCTGCGACTAGCAGTGCTAGTGCAAATGAATTCGCTGAAGCAATGAAGGAACTTCACGATGAGGTGAAGCAACGACTGATAAACACGAATCATGAGTACAAGCACAGAGCAGATCAACATCGGAGACAACTTCAGTTTGAAGTTGGTGATCTTTTTCTAGCACACTTGAGGAAGGACAGGTTCCCAAGAGGAACATATAACAAACTAAAAATGAAGAAAATTGGGCCATGCAGGGTCCTAAAGAAATTCGGAGAGAACGCTTATGAAATTGAGTTGCCGGATGGCATTGGGATATCTCCGATATTTAATGTTTTGGATTTATACACATACAGGGCTGGAGAAGCAGAGACTGGAACTAAGGAACCAGTGGTCCAGTGGCAGAAGCAATTACCAGTTGCAGAGAAGCCGCAGATGGAGTGCATACTGGACAAGCGAGTAGGAAAGAAGACCAGGCGAAAGCAGTATTTCGAGTACCTGGTCAAGTGGAATAATCATCCAGTCGAAGATGCTAGCTGGAAAAGTGAAGCAGAGATACAGAAGCATGGACAGACCATGCAGGAGCTCATGGATAGGAGCCCATGAAAATTTTCAAGCCGAGGAGTATGATGCAAGAGCATCGCCAACTCATCAAGGAGCATCGCCCAAGACAAACGAGCTAGCATGAAAGACAACGAACAACTGGACAAGGCCAGTCGAAACTTTTTGAATTTTCATTCAAGAGATCCGCCAGTGTATAAATGAACCATTTATGGAAAGCGCCTTTGTACATTATAGTGGACCTTGAGCCTTTAAGCTCTCGCCCTTAGGTAGATGAGGCACTTAATAGGTTTAATGTGGGTAGATAGGATTTTATTTTCTATATTAGACAGTTTTAGAGTCTGAGAGGAAAAACGGATATAGACACCCTCGTTGTATCATTGTAACAGGAGCCATGATTCAGGAGAGAAGAGAAAGCAGAGAAATCTATGAAGAACACCCATGTACAGAATATTGAATAAATAGAATGAAGTTCTGTTTCAATTTCATGGTTGTTGTTGTTTTTCTATGTTAATGTTGTGCTCATGAATGTTTTCTTTCTGGATACACATTTGCTTGGTATATGCTGTGCATATGATTTCAGGGATTTAAACTGAAGTCTGAAAGGGAGAAGAGAATAAGTTTCAATTGTTTCTCTGTCTGAGCTGGGAGATTCCTGCATAGGGTGCAGTTGAATTCATACGCAAGGAGTGCATCGATAAGGGCTCGATAGTTAAACACTTATTCTCATTCAAATGAAGTCTCAGTTGTTAACCAGAGCAAAAGAAGATAGAGGCTGCTGCTGCAGGAAGTGCGCAGAGTCAGAAGGATTTAACACTTGGGAAGTTGTTGAATGATTGCCGCAAGGAGTGCGTGCAAATACCTCTGACAGAATCAGAGTAAGAAATCTCAAGAGGTACAACAACTTCTTGGTACAGCTGAAAGAGAGCCCAGGAGGTTTAGGTTGAGGAAGATTCGAGCAGAGATTGCAAACACAAGTGTTGGAAAGTGGGTTCTGGAAGGAACTTTAGTCTTCTGAAGAAATTCGTGAGTAAAGGGAAGCGACGGTCAGGATTCGCAGAGGAGAGCATCGAAAATCCCGTCAGCCGTCAGATCTTGGAAAGTTGCGTAGGGTTTAAGCCTCGAAGGAGCAGAGGAGGAGTCCCGGAGGGGCATCGGGATATTGGCATCATCAGGGTTTCATAAAGCTGAGAATCGAGACCTTGAAAGTCCCGAAATCCTGAGAAGGGATATCAACTATAGATCTTGGCAGGACGCGTGTCCAAGGATTCTGAAGAGTTCGGCGTTCGGAATTTTAGAGTTCTTGTTGACGAGAGACTCACAACACAAGAATTCGCGAAAACCTGAATCACGATATCCGCGCAGTCGACGAGCTGAGTGGAGAACAGGTGTCAAGCTATCGGATTTCGGGGTTTGGAAGGTCCCGTGAATATCGACCATGGAAATCACGAAAACCCAATACGCGATTTTTTGACAAGGTTAAGCCTGGAGTGGAGGACAAGTGGCATCAAAATTAGGGGATCGGAGGTCCCAGAGGTGTGAGTTCTACGCTGTTCAAAATCATGAATTCTGAAATCCCGATAAGGGTGAAGGGCGTGGTCACGTGGACTAGCAGGTCACGTGCGAAAGGAGTAGTCGGAGGGCCAACGCCAGAGCTGGAGCGCCATCGAGAATCGGGAATCGGGAATTCACGAGGGGAGCAACTCTTGACAACGAAAAAAGCTTATTTCCCGATAGGGAGATTCCCAACAGGAGACGAGGAAGGCGCGAAGTGGATATTCCATCGGGGTTCGGGGATTTGTGAAACCCAAATACATGAGCGCAGAACTCGCGATCAAGTCAGTTCTGATTTCCTGATTGAAGAAGGAGATCACCAAGAGAACCTGTGGGCATTGAGAACTTCTGACAGGGGGTTGAAGAGTATTTTGACTCTTTGGGCCTAGAAGAAGAAGGTCCTGGTTGAAGCAGTCGAGCTCAGAGAGGCAGGGGCTACGTCAGAGTGGTATCAGAGAGGGAGAAGAGTTATCTTTGTTTTCGGTAGCAGAGAGAAGAAGAATTCACCATGCCGCCCAGAAGAGAAAGACAATCACCTGACCCAGAGGACAAGGAAGTGAGAAGAAGAGGTAGGTTGGCAGGGAATCCAGAGATGGAAAGACAGATACGAGATCTTAGAGTGAGACTCAAGGAGATGGAAACAACTCAGAGACGCACAACTGGTGCAGGGGATCATAGTGATTCCGACAACGAGGTTGAAGTTGAACCACAAGGAGAAGTTGCAGCCGAGGATGCAGCAAACGAACGATTAATGAAAGCTATCGCTCGGATGAGTTCAAAGACAAAAATGGATATTCCAGTGTATGAAGGAAGTCTAGATGAAGAAGAGTTGTTGGAATGGATTAGGGCTCTTGACACCTACTTCGATTATGAGGATATCGAAGAGGATAAAAAGGTTAGGCATGTTTTCATGAAGTTGAAGGGACACGCAGCATTGTGGTGGGACGAGCTACAGGCAGATAGACGTTCCAAAGGCAAACAGAAAATTAAAAGCTGGGATCAAATCATTGCTAAGATGAAAGCAAAGTTCATCCCAAGGGACTACCAAATTAATCTGTTCATGAGGATGCATAACCCGAGGCAGAAGTTGATGACGGTGAAGGAATACACCGAAGAGTTTTACAAGCTCAATATCCGAGAAGGTCATCGGGAGAGCGATGATGAAAAGGTTTCCAGATACCTAAATGGTATGAGATACGACATTCAGGATGAATTAAGCATGACGACCATCAGAACGATTGAGGACGCTTACCAGATGGCTCTGAAAGCTGAGGAGAAGCTGGGTTGTAAGCAAGGACAGTGAGGGCGAGGCAGAAGTCAGCCCAGAGGCAAGGCAGTTGCCCAGGAGAAATATCAGAAGCCCAAGGAGGAATGGAAGAAACCTCAGGGTAAGATTGAGAGAGGTGGAACCTCACAACAGAGACAACAATATGCTGAGCCGAGGAGACAACATGGTGAATAGAGAGAGGATTATACTGATGCAAACACTTTTCCTCGTACCAGAGGAAGGGGAAGAGGCCGAGGTGGAGTGATCACATGCTTCACGTGTGGAAAGGATGGACATAAAGTAGTTGACTGTCCAAATAGGAAAAAGGACCAAGGATAAGCTCACATCACTGAAGCACAGAGGCGAGATGCTGAAGCAGAAGGCGCAGAAAGCGGAATCTCACTTCTGATGCGAAAAGTCCTTTTGACACCTGAGAAAGAGGTGCAGGAAAGTTCAGCCCAAAGGACCAGACTGTTCAGGACAGCTTGCAAAACTAAGGATAGAAAATGCAAGGTTATTGTGGACAGTGGAAGCACCGACAATCTCATTTCAACCGATATGGTGGAAAAATTAGAGCTGGAAATGACTGATCACCCGAGTCCATACAAAGTATCATGGCTACAAAAAGGACATCAGGTGAGTGTCACTAAACAATGTTTAGTTGAATTTAAAATTGGAGGATATAATGATAAGGTCTTGTGTGATGTCATTCTCATGGATGTATGTCATTTGTTACTGGGTAGACCATGGCAATATGACAGGAATGTGGTTCATGACGGAAGGATGAACACATATACTTTGGAGAAGGAGGGAAGGACACACAGATTGCTTCTGATAAAATATAAAGAAGTGAAACCGGAAGTAAGCAAAACAATACTTCTCATGAGTGGGAAGGAGCTTCTCATAGAGATGGAGAAGAAGGAAGATTCACAATTCTTTGTGATCAGGAAACTAAGAATTGTCCTGACTAGCACGAGAGTGGATGACTTACCAGTTGAGATTCAGGAACTGCTCGAAGAGTTCGCTGACATCATAGTGAACGAACTACCTCGTTCGTTGCCACCGATGAGGAGAGTGAGTCATCGCATCGACCTCATACCAGGATCCAGTTTGCCGAATAAGGCTGCGTACAGATTGACGCCATATGAAAATGAGGAAGTCAAGAAGCAGGTCTAGGATTTATTGGACAAAGGACTGGTCAGGGAAAGCCTGAGTCCGTGTGTTGTTCCAACGGTGCTTAGTTTGAAGAAGGATGGAGGTTGGAGAATGTGTACTGACTCTAGAGCAATCAACAAAATTACCATCAGGTACAGATTTCCACTACTGAGAATGGATGATCTGATGGATTGCCTGAGCGGGGCAAATTATTTTTCAAAAATTGATCTAAAAGGCGGATATCACCAGATTCGCATGAGGGAAGGTGGTGAATGGAAGACAACATTCAAGACAAACAAAGGTTTGTACGAATGGATGGTCATGCCATTTGGCTTGACAAACGCGTCGAGCACATTCATGAGACTGATGAATGAAGTCCTAAGGAAATTCATCGGGAAATTTGTAGTCGTATATCTGGATGATATATTGATCTACAGTAAGACGAAGGCTGAACATTTGAAACATTTGGCCATTGTGATGAGAAAGCTACAGCAGGAGAAGTTGTTGATCAATATGAAGAAGTCCTCATTCATGAAGACAGAGCTCATTTATTTGGGTTTTGTTATTTCAGCGAATGAGTTGAAAATGTATCCAAGTAAGGTGGAAGTGATTACGAATTGGCCATCACCCAGAAATGTTTTTGAGGTAAGGAGTTTCCATGGTTTGGCTAGTTTCTACCGAAAGTTCGTGAGGAATTTCAGTGGGGTTAGCGCAGCAATGATGGACACGGTGAAGAAGCGGCACAAGTCTTTTCATTGGACAGCAGAGGCTGAGAAGAGCTTCAATCTGTTGAAGTGAAAGATCACAGAGCAGCCAGTGTTGGTGTTGCCAGATTTCCAGAAAACATTTCAGGTGAAATGTGATGCAAGTGGATATGCCATTGGAGCGGTCTTAAGTCAGGAGGACAGGCCAGTTGCATATTTCAGCGAGAAGCTGGATGACGTAAAGATGAAATACTCCACGTATGATAAAGAGTTTTAGGCCATCATACAGGCATTGAAGAAGTGGAGGCATTATTTGATCCCGAAAGAATTTGTATTGTACAGTGATAATCATGCATTGCAGTTTGTGAGTCAACAAGAGAAGTTGAATCAGAAACATGCAAAATGGGTAGAGTATATGCAGAATTTTACATGTGTAATTAAACACATTTCAGGAACTGCTAACAAAGTGGCTAATGCTTTGAGCAGGAAATGCTTGTTGTTGCAGGAGTTCCGATTCAAGACATTGGGTTTTGAAAACCTGAGGGACATGATGTTTAACCAAGATCTGCCAAATTCTTTATGGGCAGAAGCTACCTCCACATCCGTGTATATTATGAACATGTGTCCACATCCTATCTTGAAGGACAAGAATTATGTAGAGGTATTCTCAGGGATCAAACCTGAAGTAGGGAATCTAAGGATATTTGGGTGTCTTGTGTATACTCATGTCCCTAAGGAAAAGAGAACAAAGAGGGAACCCTCGGGCAAGAAAGGGGTTTTTGTGGGGTACAATGAGAAATCCAAGGCTTACAGGATTTATGTACCAGGTCAGAGGCAAATAGAGGTAATCATAGATGTGACTTTCCATGAGGAAGATGCAATTAAGAAATCCAGAGAGATTCAACAAGAATCAGAAGCAGTTCATCCAACTTCACCCTCTTCTAAAAATGAAGATTCAAATGATTAGAGGGAGGAACCTCATGAAGGGCCAAGTAATGAGCCCCTAGAACCCAGTAAATTGTTAGAAAGAACTCTTGAAGAGCCTATAGCCAAAAGGAAGCTAGTGTGGATTATAGAAATAGTTCAAGAAGCAAAAAGGATAGCTACTCCCAAAGGAAATTTCAGGGAAAGGAAGAGGCCTCATAGGTTTGGAGGCTATGTTGCACTGATGAGAAACATCAGTGATGTCGAACCATCTTCATTTGAAGAAGAATATAAATTAAAAGTATGGAAGCATGCCATGCTTGAGGAATACATGTCTATTATAAAGAACAATGTCTAGGACATTATGCCGAGGCCAAAAGACAAATTAGTGGTTTCTTCCAAATGGATCTATAAGATCAAACATGCAGTTGATGGAAGTGTGGAAAAGTTCAAAGCAATATTTGTGGCCAGAGGCTTCACTTACATAGAAGGAATTGACTAAAAAGATAGTTTCCCCCCTATAGCTAGGTATACCTCCATTCGAACTATTATTGCTTTAGCTCTCGTTCTTGGCTGGAAGCTACATCAGATGGATCTAAAAACAACATTCTTGAATGGAAATATTGAACATTAATTTTTTGTGGAACAACTAGATGGTTTTGTACTACATAAAAAATGCACTCATGTATGCAAGCTAAGGAAGGCTTTGTATGGTCTTAAGAAGGATCCACAGTTTGGTATGATAGGATTGATGGGTTTCTTAAAATCCCGGGCTTTCATAAAAGTGATGTTGATGCAAATCTATACTTCAGGGTAAGAGGTAACCAACCTATTATACTAATCCAGTATGTTGATGATCTCTTTATAACATGAGATGAAGGGATAATATCCTGGTGTAAGAGGGAACTAACCTCAAAATTTGAGATGAAATACTTAGGCTTGATGCATTACTTCCTAGGATTGGAAGTATGGCAAAGATAGGGGGAGATATTTCTGGCACAAGGAAAATACACAGTGGATGTACTAAAGAGGTTTGGTATGATGGATTGTAAATCCATGTCTACTCCTATGATTACCAACCTGAGGAAGCTACATGATTCTGATACAGGTTCAGATTTGGTGGATCTGACCATGTATAGGCAATTGATTGGACCATTGATGTACATGATCCACATTAGGCCAGATATATGCTATGCATTGATTGTAATGATTCAGTTCATGACTGAACCGAGACAGAGACACTGGGTGGAAGCAAATTACATCTTGAAATATCTCAGAGGGACCATTACTTATGGTCTGAGATATACATCCAGTGGTGGTTTGTTTCTACATGGGTATGTAGATGCTAATTGGACAAGAATCGCAGTGGATCGGAAGAGTACTTCTAGATACTACCTCATTTTAGGATCCACTATGATCTCTTGGTCAAGACAGAAACAAGGATCCATTGCAGAAAGTACAATAGAGGATGAGTACATTGTAGCAAGTGATGCTAACAACGAAGCAAATGGCTTAGAAAATTGGTTTCTGGGTACTTTGGTGACAAGATGGAGATGACGGTGGTTCACTGTGATAATCAAAGTTGCATAAAATTGACAGAGAACTCAACATTTCACGACATGTCAAAACATATTGGCATGAGGTACCACTACATCCGAGACTTGGTCTAGAGAAAAAATGTAAAGTTACAGTACATAGCCACGAGCGAGCAGGTAGCTGATATCCTGACCAAGCCTATGACCTCGAGACAGTTTGTGCAACTAAGAGGAAATATTGGTGTCACTGAGAATGAATCCCTCGCTAAGAGGGAATGTTAAATTTGGCATCATCGACAATCATTCTCCAATGAGAGGCCATATGGACCACCTTGAGGCTAGCCAGGGAGATTTGGAGAATCAACTAGTCTTGTGAGGTATTGAAAAAAGCCAAGGGGAATGTATAACCTTTGCAAGTCAAACCAAAATTTAGGATGAACGAGATGCTATGTGAGTCTAATGAAAAAGTTAAGGGGAACATACAACCTCTCTGAGGATAGACAGTCTAGTGCAAAAATCAGGGGGAACGTACAATCTCTGTGAGCATAGACAGACTAGTGCAAAATTTAGGGGGAACGTACAACCTCTGTGAGCCTAGTCAAACATTGTGAGCCATGAGAAAAAGTAAAGGCATCTAGCAAAATTTAGGTTGAATATAAAATTCCTATGAGCTAGAAACAATTGATATTCCTAATATTGAAAATGATATAAATGTATTGATCTAGTGCATTGGCACGTGTAACATTATCTACCATGAAGAGAATTTCAAATTTCCTTGTAGAGTGTCGAGTTGTAAATGAAGTCTCAATTCTAGTTCTATTTTCAAACTAAAGTGTAATGCTGAGTTGTAACTAAAGTGTCAATTCTAGTTCTATTTTTGAACTAAAGTGTAATGTTGAGTTGTAACTGATGTCTCAAGTCTAGTTCTATTTTTGAACTAAAGTGTAATGATGACTTGTAACTAAAGTCTCAAGTCTAGTTCTATTTTCAAACTAAAGTATACCAGTCTCAAGTCTAGTTCTATTTTTGAACTAAAGTATACCAGTCTTAAGTCTAGTTCTATTTTTGAACTAAAGTGTAATGCTGAGTTGTAACTGAAGTCTCAAGTCTAGTTCTAAGTTCGAACTGACAATCTTAGTAGTCACATGATTAATAAAATTCACAAAACTGGCAAAATTGTGAGGGTGAGAAATATGTCCTTGGTTACAATAAGATATCGTATTTCAACTATTATTATTACAATTTGATATACAAACAAGGTGAATAGAAATGATGCTTCTAGTCCCTCTTTTAAGGGAATTAAAACGAAAATAATGTGGTGTATGCATGAATGGTTTGTGTCACCAATTGGGGTACATAGACATCATCTTGATACTCCTTGTTCTGTATGAAAAAAAGTTAACAGTTGCAGATGAGCAGGGGATTTCATAGATTTGGACGAGGAAAGCTTATATATCTACTCCCGCCAACTCACGGAAAATACATTGACCTATTTCTTTTTCTAAGTGATACTTTTTATTTTAGGCAAGAAAAAAAAAGGCTCACATTCCATAATTCATATTTACATTGAGTGTTTCCATAATCCATATTTACATTGATCATTTTGAAAATTTATCCAAGAATAATATTTAAAATTAATTAATGAATAAAGCCAAAAACAACTTTTCAACTCAAAGTTCAATATTTACATTATAATAGATTTTAATTAAAAAAGAGGTTGTCATTTACTTTACATATTCCAAAAATACATAACAACATGTAAAAGACTCTTAAAAGAGCCAACAAAAATAGTTTTAAAGGACAGTAAATTAGTAATATAAAAACATGTAAGGATATAATTACTACAAGAGGGATTTCAAGATTTTCCTCAACATTTTTTTAGGTTCTTTCTGATCACTCTAGAGAACTTTTAGACAC
Organism: Picea engelmannii; assembly: GCA_009831015.1. Classification (NCBI taxonomy): domain Eukaryota; kingdom Viridiplantae; phylum Streptophyta; class Pinopsida; order Pinales; family Pinaceae; genus Picea; species Picea engelmannii. The sequence continues at coordinate 370,277 of ML780884.1, read as the reverse complement.
AGCATATACTTTCGTATCAATCTCCCCATAGATGTTAGATAGAGCATCTACTTTCGTATTAATCTCCCCATAGATGTGTACAAAAGAGATGATAAAAAAATTGACTTGATATTCTTTAGTTTATCAAAGAGAGATCTCATAATCAATTTTGTATATCTATAGTTCATATTACAAAATTTGAATTACCAATCTTCAATCTCCCTTAACCTTAATATATGTGTAATACATTTTTCAACAACCAACCTCAATAATATTAGTAGGGCCTTCCATTCTACCTTATTGTGATATCCCCAAAAAAATAAAATATTTTTGAAATTTAAATATATTGGAAATTTATTCTGTTTTTAGTAAATTTGAATTTGGAATTTTTTTGCCATTTATAGCAATTACGAATTTCGAATTTAATAGTTGTAATTAATTATTACGACTAACTATTTGACTATGACACTTGTATGAAAACATAATATTTTATATTGATTGGAGGAGGAAAAATGGAACAACCATGTTGAATTTAGCTGACCATGACTCCATGAGTGGGGAACATGTTGGAACTACCCCTAGACTGATTGTTACAAGTGGAAAATTAGTCATTTGGCCATTAGCAGCCCCTGAAAATCAGGGATTTAGAAAGCTACAAAAATCTCCAAGGGAGGGAAAAAGACCTAGGCAAATTGATAAATAACATATGTGAGGAGGCAGGATGCTGCCGAGTATGCTGGGGAAAGGAGACTACTAGTTTTCTTGTTGTTATGAACACTACGGATTGAGTGTAAGCCAAGAGGAACCTACTGGAATTGAAATTCATTGCTGAGAAGGAGTTTTGTTTTCAAGTTTTCCCTCATGGACTCATGGTTAGGCTAGGGAGTGAACTATGCAAGTGATTTTGGCTGCTTGATTCTACGATTGGGATGAATGTGGTTGTTCCCTTTGTCTTTCCGCGAGTTATTTCAGATATGTTACTCTAATCCTTATCTGTCTGAATGATTTTATATCTAATGCACTGTACATGTTAAATCTAAACTGAAATGATTCTCATTATCTGTTGTAATGATCGTATAATTGATGTAAGGTACTGGTTGTATCTAAATTTAAGTAGTTTTGTCTCTGTGGGATGAATTATTTACAGATATAGTGAAATCATTAAAATATGTATGCATCCAATAACCTGAGCGAAGACTGTTTGATTACAGGAATATGTGCAGTCCACTTTACTATAGAATAGTTTATAAATCATTTCTGAAATCATCTCTTGGCAACCTCTATGATTGAATTAGAACTTGTATGAAAGTTATAAATCATTTGATATCCTCCTAGAATAATCAAATGGATTTGGATGATTAAGTTCTGGAGATGTTCCCTGAAATTAAAACTTAAAGGAGAACCATATATGTATCAGTGGACTTAAATGAACAAAACTATTTACAGGTATACATCTAGTTCTGTAATTAAGTCGTTTAATTTGAATTATATATATGCATCAATGAACTTGGCAGAGCAAATCTATTTACAAGTATACATTTAATTCTGCAATTTAACTCCTAGGAAGACTTTCCTAGAAAGAATTATCTCTATAGTTGGATTTGAATAGAACCAGAAAAATGAAGTATATGGGAATGAGCATAACTAAGGGAGAAAGTCACTCTAAACCCAATGATATAATTATATGAATTTCCTATTACATGAATGAAAATTTATGTATGCTAGTATCCTACTACAGGAAAGTGAATAATGATTTTAACAGATACAATATCGACACATGATGCAAACAGAATGTATGCATCTTGTATATTATTTGAACGATCACTATTGTCTTTACAAAGGTAGGGTATTCCAATTCGACTATATCGAGAGTCTTGCTGAGATAAACAAAAGTTCTTAAAATTTTCATGACTGTAGCATTACTACATTTCGGGAAAAAAATTGTGATATTGTAAGTTATACTTTAAATTCCTTATTATTCACAAAAAACTATTTAGGAAAATTACAGAGTAAACTCAATCTATTTAAAAAAAAAATGAAATTGTTTGAAGGACAAGAATCGATAAAACTCAGAAATCTAGAGATGTGAAACCCTCTTTCTTGAACAATCATCTTTGGGTAAGTTTGAAAGATAAGAACTGCGTTAACGAGAGATCATTCATAAACAAATTAATGGAATCAAGAAATGATGGCTCCTGTAACTTAAATAGAGATTCCTGAATACATGAAATTACAAGGGTAACAAAAAGAACGCTGAGGATAATTTTTCCGAAAAGATTTTTCTTTAAAACAACAAGTTTCCTCTGATGATAAGCTTAACAGATTAAATAATTCCCTCTAACAATAAACTTGGATCTAGTTTCACCAATTCTAGTGTTTAAATAATAGTTTATTTCCTTACACCATGAATGAATGTACCAATTTCCATTAAATGGAACAATAACGAAAAAAAATCAATGTTTAACCCTCAGACATCCGATACAGGAAATCAGAGCATGGGAAACGTTACTTAATATCAAGAGAAAGATACGAACAAAAACATGGCCTCCATGCTTTGGAATTGAAGATCTAGTTTGAAAGTCACTATCGTGAAACCCGAGTACCTTTTCACGATGGGTAGGGGCCGACACCTGCACCTTGGGTGGTCATAAACCCTGCAAGTTTCATCACTAAAAGAATTTAACAAAATACAGAGTAAGACTTTAAACTTAGATTGAAAGGTAAATTGATAACCACAACTATGTCTGGTGATACTCAACTTAGGAGTCGAAACTCAGTGTCCACATGTTGCCACACCCCTGTCTTATAAATGACCCTGGCCGAGGGGGAGGATGGTCCCTGAAACTTCTGATGGGTACCCTCACAACAGGCGGAGTCCCACAATTAATACAGAGAATCATATTTTTTATCAATTACTTTGAAAATAAAATAACAACAGTGTGAGTTCAGGATTTACACCTTCTTAATAAACCCTTTTACGAATAGATCGAAGAGCATAAGGAAAAACATCATACACAATGTCAATAGAATTCTTGTGGAAGGTAATCTAACTTAACGAGAGATAGACCCTCATTAACCCACTATCATACTTTAAATAGTATGTATCAGTCACAGATAAAGTCAGAGACGTTAAGAGACAGACTTGAGCCTATTTTTAGAACCTTTACCTGGTGTAGGAAAGGACTCCTCTGGACTATTATAAGTTACTTTCAAATACAGTTACTAGCCACAGGGTCAAAACCAGAAATAATTCCACGAGGACACAAACAACAGACCGCGATGTATAGCAATAGGTTAAAGAGGTAAAGAGTAGCGACTCAAGGATACAGTGGGAAAACCTCATCTACAATCGGTACCAGAATATAAATATGTAGACTTTGAACATTATCGTCGGGAGCGAAGGGGGCCATTAAAATCAAAGTAAGGGTTACAAGAAGTAAAGGTTTTCATCTTGACCAAACCCTGAACTCTGGTTTCAAATATAAGATATGATAGTTGTCTTGGAAACTTACCAGGAAGTGGTTTGTGTCGTCGGCTTCATCAAAATTTGATCGCAAAGGTGGTATCCCTTCCCTACTGAGGAATGCATAATGCAGAACCTTCCCCTTCGGAGTCACAATGGCAATATAGGAACCACCTAACCCTAAGAGGAGACGGGTACTACTCATATTAAAGACTGAAGGTACGAGCCATGTGCTAGGGAAAATTTGGCACACCAAGATTGGGAGTAGCAGGTGGGAGAGCCATCGAGACTGGTGTTTAGAGGACCCTAATTAATTACAGGGACAAAACTTTAACTCCTCCTAGCAGATACATCTCTCTCCCTTACCAATGAAGATGCGAAGTTAATAGCTTTCATTTCATGACTGTCCAAGTGGAACTAGCTAGTCGCTAACCCTCTGTCGAGTTAATTATCATTTCGTTACCTCCATCGGTGAGATGAGATTTAGTTACAATGTAGTCATGCAGATAATTGTGTGGAATTGGTCTGGTTTTCCAATCATTATGATGGGGAACTAAAGGTTTCATAACCACGACAGAGCCATTAAAGAAAATACATTGAAGCAACTCATGCATCATCATTAATATCATTAACCTGTTCCCTGATACACATTACGTTAAGGGTATAAATTCTGATATACATACAGCTAGGTAGGTGTCCTAGTATTGATTCTCAAGGGTATAAACTTGTATGAAAAATCTAAAGAGCCCGATATTAACAAGGGAGTTAAAACTTGAATCCTATTATATAGGTGGATATATGTATTGTATTGGTATCTATTTAATAATATATGAGTTGGAGAAGTACTAGTAATCATTGGGAGCCTCTCTTACAAGTTGTTAAGTTAGTATGGCATAAGGTTTTACTCTTTTACAAGTAGATAACCAGGCTTAAATCAGAGCAAAAATTTAAGTATCCATTCTACAATTTTATTAAACAAAAATACTGGGGATTAATGTACCAAAATTTATTTATTTTTATGTTAAATTGGAGGTACATTACATATGGTATCAGAGCAAGAGTTTACAACACAGGACCTGAATAGGACCACTTTAGTTACTCAATATATATTTCGACTTATGAAAACTAATAAACCTTTATTGTTACAGACATAATGCCCTTTCTATTTTGTGTCAATTATGGGATCTCGGGATGAAGCAGAAATCAAAATGGAAGGAAATCCAGAATAGAGACCTCATGAAGATCCAAGATAGAATAGTGACGGAAGCTCTCCTACAGAAGTACTGGAAACAATGAGGAATCTTATTGTTGAGCTGCAGATTTTCAAAGCCGACAATGAGAAATTTAAGAAAACACAACAGGAACAACAATAGATAAATGAAGTCCTGTTGCATAGTATAGTGACCAAGAAAATCTTGAAGGATGATAACCATGACGAAGAGGTCAACAAAAAGGCCTCCAAGAACTCTGGGCCAAAAACATAAAAAGGAGACAGTTTGTCTGAAGGAACACCTCCAGCCAAAGACAAAACTAAACCAAATAGAAAAAGAAAACAAGTAGACCACCTTGAAGGAGAATTTATAAAGATTAAACCAGCTACCTTTGATGGAGAATCCAGGACATGAGAAGAAGCTGAGGCATGGTTGTTGGACATCAAAAAATACATCCAGATCTACAACTATTCCAACAATATGAAGGTCAGAATGGCCATCTACAATCTGAAAGGGAAGGGAAGAATTTGGTGGCAAGATCTGAAATTGGCTAAAGGCCTAAAAGGGAAACAGTTGGAATGGTCTAACTTTAAGAAGTATTTCAAGAAACAATACCTTTTTGAAAGTTATTATGAAAGGAAGACGAAATAATTTTACGAATTACGACTTGGACAGATGACGATGGAGGACCTTATAAATAAATTTTTGGAACTACTAAGTTTCGTACCGTACATCCGAGAGGATAAGGTAAAAATCCATGGATTTGTAAGCTATCTACCAAAGTCCTACAGGGATAGAATTGAGTTTGACAACCCCAAATCCTTGAGTGAAGTATTTAGGAAAGCACGAATGTGCTATGACCAGTATAAACAGCGGGTAGAGTTTCCCAAAGCCTGATAAGAAACAATATCAAATGAACCAGCAGAAGAAGGGATACTAGCCAGCTCCTTATCGAAATGCAGTAAAAAGTTTTCCAAGAAAGGATTTTCAATCCTATCATCCAAATATGCAAGGCAGTGGTAAACCGGTAAACTTGGGAACGAAGAAGTTTGGGGACAACTCCTGCGAGACATTAAAATGTTGGGAATGTGGAGAGCCTCATCTAGGGAGGAACTGTCCATGTTTAATGCCAGCAAACAAAACTATTGTTCATAATTTGCAGGAATCTTTGATGGTGGGAGACGTGGGCAGAAGCCTGCATCGGATAAATTCATCCATAGATGGTCGACAAGCTGACCACCAGTCCTCGGTGGTAGAAATCAAAGGTAAAATCAATAACACTCGAATTTCTGTTCTAATTGACCCTGGAGCTACGTTAGGTTATATTACTCATGATGTAGTCGAGTCAAATAAACTTAAGAAACTGAAGCATGCAAAATAATGGCTTGTACAACTAGCAATAGGTACTAAAAGGAAAGTAGTTGACTTTATTTCTGATTTTAAGTAGATGGTCAAAATATAAGAACAAATCTAAACATCCTACCACTAGGATCTTATGATATGATTATCAGGATGGATTGGTTGGAACAACACAAAGAAGTATTGGATTGTTATACAAAGATACTTAGCTATATAGATGATTTTGGCACTACTAGAATAGCCCAAGGTATACCAAAGCCTGTATCAGTAAGACAAGTTTCAGTGATGCAATTTAAGAAATGTATGAGAAAGGGATGTCAAGTTTATTCCATCCAAGTAATGAACCTATTAGAAAAACAAGATAAGCCAAAGTTAGAAGACTTTGTTGTCCTACGTGAATTCCGAGACATGTTTGTGGATGAGATACTAGAATTACCTCCTAGAAGGGAAATAGACTTCTCCATAGACTTACTACCCAGCTCAGCCCCTATCTCAAAATCACCTTATCGAATGAGTCTACCAGAACTGACAGAACTAAAAATACAATTACAGGAGTTGTTGGACAAAGAGTATATTAGACCAAGCGTTTTACCATGGGGGGCACCAGTCCTCTTTGTGAGAAAGAAAGACAATACTCTAAGAATCTTTATTGATTATAGACAACTAAAAAAAATGACTATTAAGAACAAATACCCCTTACCAAGGATAAATGATCTGTTTGATTAAGTAGGTGGGGCCAATATCTTTTCAAAGTTGGATTTACGATCCGGTTATCATCAAGTTAGGATAAAGGATGAGGACATAAGCAAAACATATTTTCAGACAAGATATGGAAACTATGAATTCATAGTCATACCTTTCGGACTCACTAACACACCAACCACATTTATTTGTCTGACAAACAATATTTCCAGTTAGTACTTAGACAAGTTCGTGGTAGTATTTATCGACGATATTCTGGTCTATTCAAAAATGGAGAAGGAACATGATGAACACTTAAGTATAGTTTTGCAAACATTGAGAAAACACAAACTGTATGCCAAATTTGACAAGTGTGACTTCTATAAAAAATAAATACAATATCTAGGACATGTAATTTCAGATGAAGGCATTGTCGTAGACCTAGAGAAGACAAAATCCATCATGGAATGGCCGGTACCTAAGGATGTAGCAGATATCTGATCATTCATGGGAATCACCGGATATTACCGCAAGTTTATAGAAGGGTTTTCCAAGATAGACTACCCTATCACGTCATTACAAAAGAAAGGGACCAAGTTTAACTGGTTAGCGAAGTGTCACGATAGTTTTAACAAACTGAAGGAATTATTAACAACTGCACCCATATTGAAGGTAGAAGACCTAGATAAAGACCTCACCGTATGTATTGATGCAATTAAAGAAGGACTAGGTGGTGTCCTAACTTAAGAAGGACATGTTATTTGTTATGAGTCTCGAAAATTAAAAGAACACGAACGAAATTTTGTCACTCATGACTTAGAATTGGTAGCGGTAATACACGCCTTAAAAATGTGGTGACACTACATAATGGGAAGAAAATTTCTACTATTGACAGATAATAGCTGGGTGAAATATCTATTTAGCCAACCGGATCTTAATGCAAGACAAGAAAGATGGCTAGCCTTCTTGAGTGAATTAGACTTCGAGGTCAAACACATCAAGGCTAAGGAAAATAAAGTAGAAGACACTTTAAGCAGAAGAGTCCATGGGTTATTTGAGATAAATATCAGCATGGCAGAAAGTGATCTGGAACAAAGGATAAGGACGACATGTATTAACGACGAAAATTACACTAAGGTGATGGCAGAATTACAAAACAGTACTGCAAACTTAGAAAAACCAGATCTAAGTATCGACAAGAAGGGACTATTATGATTTTAAAATAGACTTTACATACCAGATTCGACAAAGCTAAAATTAACAGTTTTGGACGAAGTGCATAAGAAACTGTATTCTTGCCATCCAGGTTACCAGAAAACAGTAACAACACTTAGAAAACTATTTTAATGGCCTAATGTGAAGGGCAAAACAACAGAGTACTTGGCTAGGTGCCAATATTGTCAGCAAGTTAAGGTAGAACACCAACATCTAGCCGACCTATTACAACCATTACCAATGCCAGAATGGAAATGGGAGACCATATCGCTGGACTTTATAATAGGTTTTCCTAAAAATCGGAAACATAATGATTCTATCATGGTTGTAATCGATAAACTCAGTAAGTCTGCACACTTTATTCTTGTAAAGTCTACTTTTAAATCTATAAACATTGCTGAAATATTCATGAAAGAAATTTTTAGACTGCATGGTATTCCTAAAATGATGATTTCAGATAGAGACGTAAAATTCACATCCGCTTTTTGGAAGGAATTGTTTACAGGGCTAAATACTAATTTGAATTTCAGTACGAGTTATCATTCACAAATGGATGGACAGACCGAAAGGACAAACCAAATCGTAGAGGATATGCTCTGCGTGTACGTAAGAGCAAAACCAAACAAGTGGGAAGACTACCTGCACTTGGTAGAATTTGCATATAAAAATGGGTACTAAACTTCGGCTAAGTTGATCCCTTTTGAAGTACTGTACGACATAAAGTGTACGAATCCAATTAGCTAGGATAAGCCGGCTGACAGACTCATGGTTGGACCAGAGATGCTCTAAGAAATGGAGAACATGGTAAGAAAGGTACAACAGAACTTGAAAGAATCACATGACAGACAAAAGAGCTATGCAGATCAGAAAACAAGACACTTGGAATTTCAAGTGGGAGACCATGTTTACTTGAAGGTCAAAGCCTGAAAAAGCTTTTTGAAGTTAGGGAATTGTGCCAAGATGGCACCCAGGTTTTGTGGGCCCTTCGAGATACTAGCTCGAATTGGACCCATAGCATATCAATTTGCACTTCCGGCTAATCTAAGACTTCATAATGTATTTCATGTTTCTTTGTTGAAAAAGTATATTCATGACCCTACTCATATGATTGATTGGAACTTGGTGCAGGTGGAACCCGAAGGCGGAACCCATGTGCATTCTAGACCAGAGAGAAATAACACTTTGGAACAAAGTTGTCGCTCAGGTAAAGGTTCAATGGAAGCACTTTAGTCCTGAGGAGGCCACTTGGGAGTTGGAGGGAGATTTGTGGAAATTTCATCCAATCCTGTTCCAAGAAAGGAACGAACACTGAGGACAGTGCTTTACTGAAGGGGGAAAGGATGTGATATCCCAAAAAAAAAAAAAAAATGAAATTTAAATTTATTGGAAATTTATTCCATTTTTAGTAAATTCGAATTTGGAATTTTTTTTGCCATTGATGGCAATTCCGAATTTTGAATTTAATAATTGTAATTAATTATTATGACTATTGGGAAGAGACCTGATTTGACCCAACTAACTATTTGACTATGACACTTGTATGAAAACAAAATATTTTATATTGATTGCAGGAGGACAAATGGAACAACCATGTTGAATTTAGCTGACCATAACTCCATGAGTGGGGAACATGTTGGAACTACCCCTAGACTAATTGTTACAAGTGGAAAATCAGTGATTTGGCCATTTGCAGCCCCTAAAAATCAAGGATTTAGAAAGCTACGAAAATCCCCAAGGGAGGGAAAAAGACCTAGGAAAATTGAAAAATAACATATGTGAGGAGGCAGGATGTTGCTGAGTATGCTGGGGAAAGGAGACTACTGGTTTTCTTGTTGTTATGAACAATGTCGATTGAATGTGAGGCAAGAGGAACCTGATGGAACTGAAATTCATTGCTAAGAAGGAGTTTTGTTTTCAAGTTTTCCCTCATGGACTCATGGTCAGGCTAGGGGGTGAACTGTGCAAGTGATTTTGGATACTCGGTTCTACGGTTAGGAGGAACATGGTTGTTCCCTTTGTCTTTCTGCAAGTAGTTCAGATATGTTACTCTAATCCTTATATGTCTGAATGATTTTATATCTGATGCACTGTACATGTTAAATCTGAAGTGAAATGATTCCCATTATTCGTTTTAATGATCGTATAATTGATGTAAGGTACTAGTTGTATCTAAATTTAAGTATTTATGTCTCTGTGGGATGAATTAGTTACAGATATAGTGAAATCATTAAAATCTTCATGCATCCAATAACTTGAGCGAAGACTATTCGATTACAAGAATATGTGCAGTCCACTTTACTATAGAATAGTTTATAAATCATTTTTGAAATCATCTCCTGACAGCCTCTACGATTGAATTAGAACCTGTATGAAAATTATAAATCATTTGATATCCTCCTAGAATAATCAAATGGATTTGTATGATTAAGTTCTGGAGATGTTCCCTGAAATTAAAACTTAAAGAAGAACCATTTACGTATAAATGGACTTAAACAAACAAACCTATTTACAGGTATACATCTACCTCTGTAATTAAATAGTTTAAGTTGAAGTATATATATGCATCAATGAACTTGGAAGAGAAAATCTATTTACAAGTATACATTTAATTATGCAATTTGATTCCTAGGTAGAATTTACTAGACAAAATTATCTATAAAGTTGGATTTGAATAGAACCAGAATAATGAAGTATATGGGAATGAACATAACTAAGGGAGAAAGTCACTCTAAACCCAATGATATAACTTCAGGATTTCAGAACTCGGGGTTTCAGGATTTCAAATGTCAACAACCACGCAAGACATTTCCCGAGGTTCCGAAAAGGTAAAGTGGGACCCACTACTTCAGGATTTCGGGATTTACGAACACATGGTGCATAAACACAAAATAAAAAGAAAAACCGAAAAGCGAAAAGTGGAAGCTTCGGGGTTTTGGGATTCGGAACTTCGTGAGTTCAGAATCCATACATCAATATACACAAAACTCCAAAAGGTGAAAGGGAAGTTGGACTAAGTGTTCCTATCAAAAAGTTAAGGAAATAAAAACAAACACAAAGGAAGAGAGAGCTCCTACTGTAACTCTTGACATTAGTTTCATCACTCCTTGGTCTTTAACCTTTGCGGGTATTCTCAAACTTCATTTTTTGGGAGAAATCTTACTTTTGTTTCTAGGAGACTAAGGGTGTAGAAGGATACGATATACCTTTACCTCACAGAATTAAAAACGCCTAAGGACTTAGAAAATTTACACGCACAGAGGGACACAAAGGATAAAATTCTCTGTATAGGGTAAATTCTATAATATCCACTCAGAGCCTCTTTTAAATCAATGCATTAAACGTCAACAGTACTAGATCTGTGTGTCTATGAAAAGTTTAAGAAATCATTACATCAGAGTTTCGTAATTATAATTTAATGTTCCGAGGGATCTGAGTTTGGTTTTCTGGGGGTTTAACTACCGAAAGGACCTTCCCTATTGACGTTAAGCTCCTCCTTTCCTTACTTATTATAGGAATATAAATTACAGGTGCATCCATCTAGCATTTTACTCACAGGAGGAACAATTTTCCAAAGTTTGGATGTTTATTCCGAACTTCACGATGAAAGACAGAGTAAAACTACAAACGGACTTCATCTTCCATTACTAGTAACTCTACTTCGACAGATAGATATGAACATTCCAGAAGACAAATTACAACTATATATATATATATATATATATATATATATATATATATATATATATATATATATATATACAGATTTCCTTCACATAAATTTCTCATAACGAACATAAACAAAGAAGAGGAATTATTGCAGTTCCATTTTTTTAATCAAATACAATGCATCAGATATCAAATCCTTCAACAGAGAATGGAAACTATTCTAGTTCAGATTTACAGGATATATGACATCGTATGAAAATATAGCAATTCATAATAAAAAGGGATAGATCAACATATCTGAATCCAATCCGTGAGAAGACAAAGGGAACGGCCACATTCCTCCCAACCGTAGAATAGGGCAGCCAAATCTACTTTCTCGATTCACCCCCTAGCCTGGCCATGAATCTATGAGGGCGAACTTGGAAACTCCTCCTCAGTAGTGTCCTTCAATTCCAACAGTTCTCCTCTTGCCTCACACTTACTCAACAGTGTTCATAACAACAAGACAATTCTATTTCAGCAAGCTCCTCTTGCCTCACACTCAATCCGCAGTATTCATAACAGCAAGAGAACTCAGGAATCCTTTCCCCGCATACTTGGCAACGTCCTGCCTCCTCGCATATGCTATTTATCCATTTTTGCCTAGGTCTTTTCCCTCCTTTGGGGATTTTTGCAGATTTTCTTAATCCCTGATTTTCAAGGGCTGCCAGTGGCCAAATCTCTGATTTTCCACTTGTAATCATCAACCCAAGGGAAGTTCCAACTTGTTCCCCACTCATGGAGTCATGGTCAGCTAATTTTAACATGGTTGTTCCATTTGTCCTCCTGCAATTAATATAATTATTCTGTTGTGATACAAGTGTCATAGTCAAATAGTTAGTTGGGTCCAAACAGATCTCTGCCCAATAGTCACAATAATTAAATACAATTATTAAATTCAAAATTTGGAATTGCCATAAATAGCAAAAATTTTTCAGATTCGAATTTGTCAAAAATGGAAATAAATTTCCAGCACATAAAAATATTTATTTTTGGGGGATGTCACAATGAATTTCCTATTACATAAATGAAAAGTTATGTATGCTAGTATCCTACTACAGGAAAGTGAATAATGATTTTAACAGATACAATATCGACTCACGATGCAAACATAATGTATACATCTTATATATGCTTTGAACGGTCACTATTCTCTATACAAAGGTAGGGTATTCCAATTCGACTATATCGAGAATCTTGCTGAGAGAAACAAAAGTTCTTAAAATTTTCATGATTGTAGCATTACTACATTTCGGGAAAACAATTGTGAGATTGTAAGATATACTTTAAATTCCTTATTATTCACAAAAAACTATTTAGGAAAATTAAAGAGTAAACTCAATCTATTAAAAAAAAATTGAAATTGTTTGAAGGACAAGAATCGATAAAACTCAGAAATCTAGAGATGTGAAACCCTCTTTCTTGAATGATCATCTTTGGGTAAGTTCAAAAGATAAGAACTGCGTTAATGAGAGATCATTCATACATACATTAATGAAATCAAGAAATGATGGTTCCTGTAACTTAAATAGAGATTCCTGAATGCATGAAATTACAAAGGTAACAAATAAAACGCTGAGGATAATTTTTTCGAAAAGCTTTTTCTTTAAAACAACAAGTTTCCTCTGATGATAAGCTTGACAGATTAAAGAATTCCCTCTAATAGTAAACTTGGATCTAGTTTCGCCAATTCTAGTGTTTAAATAACAGTTTATTTCCTTACACCTTGCATGATTGTACCCATTTCCCTTAAATGGAACAATAACGAAAAAAAATCAGGGTTTAACCCTCAGACATCTGATATAGGAAATCAGAGCATGGGAAATGTTACTTAATATCAAGAGAAAGCTATGAACAGAAACATGGCCTCCATGCTTTGGAATTGAAGAGCTAGTTTGAGAGCCACTATCACGGAACCCGAGTACCTTTTTCACGACGGGTAGGGGCCAACACCTTCACCTTGGGTGGTCATAAAACCTATAAGTTCCATCACTGAAAAACATTAGAAAAATACAGAGTAAGACTTTAAACTTAGATTGAAAGGTAAATTGATAACAACAACTATGTCTAGTGATACTCAACTTAGGAGCCGAAACTCAGCGTCCACATGTTACCACGCCCCTGTCTTATAAATGACCCTGGCCGAGGGGGAGGATGGTCCCTGGAACTTCTGATGGGTACCCTCGCAACAGGGAGAGTCCCATCATTAATACAAAGAATCATATTTTTTATCAATTATTTTGAAAATAAAATAATAGAAGTGCGAGTTCAAGATTTACACCTTCTTAATAAACCCTTTTACAAACAGATCGAAGAGCATAAGGGAAAACATCATACACAAAGTCAAGAGAATTCTCCCAGAAGGTACTCTAACTTAACGAGACATAGACCCTCGTTAACCCACTATCATACTTCAAACAATATGTATCAGTCACAGATAAAGTCAGAGACGTTAAGACACAGACTTGACCCTATTTTTAGAACCTTTACATGGCATAGGAAAGGACTCCTCTGAACTATTCTATGTTACTTTTAAATACAGTTACTAGCCACAGGGTCAAAAACATAAATAATTCCACGAGGACACAAACAACAGACTGCGATGTATAACAATAGGTTAAAGAGTTAAAGAGTAGCGACTCCAGGATACAGTGGGAAAACCTCATCTAGAGTCGGTACCATAATAGAAATACGTAGATTTAGAGCATTATCGTCAGGAGCAAAGGGGGCCATTAAAATCAAAGTAAGGGTTACAAGAAGTAAAGGTTTTCATCTTAACCAAACTTTGAACTCCGGTTTCAAATTTAAGATATGATAGCTCTCTTGGAGACTTACCAGGAAGTCGTTTGTGTCGTTAGCTTCACCAAAATTTGAGAGCAAAGGTGGTATCCCTTCCCTGGTGAGGAATGCATAATGCAGAACCCTCCCCTTCGGAGTCACAATGGAGAGATGGGAACCGCCTAACCGTAAGAGGAGACGAGTACTACTCATATTAAACACTGAAGGTACGAGCCATGTGCTAGGGCAAAGTTGGCACACCAGGATTGGGAGCGATAGGTGGGAGAGCCATCAGGACTAGTGTTTAGAGGACCCTAATTAATTATAGGGACAAAACTTTAACTCCTCTTGGCACATACATCTCTCTCCCTTACCAATGAAGATGTGAAGTTAATAGCAGTCATTTCGTGACTGTCCAAGCGGAACTAGCCAGTCGCTAACCTTCTGTTGAGTTAGTTATAATTTCCTTACCTCCATCGGTGAGATGATATTTAGTTACAATGTAGTCATGCAGAGAATTGTGCGGGATTGTTTTGGTTTTCCAATTGTTATGATTGGGAACTAAAAGTGTCATAACCATGATGGAGCCATTAAAGAAAATACATTGAAGCAACTCATGCATCAACATTAATATCATTAACCTATTCCGTGATACGTGTTACGTCAAGGGTATAAATTTTGATATACACATAGCTAGGTAGGTGTCCTATTATTAACTATCAAGGGTATAAACTTGTACGCAAAATCCAAAGAGCCCGATATTAACAAGGGATTTAAAACTTGAATCCTATTATATAGGTGGATATATGTATTGTATTGGTATCTATTTAATAATATATGAGTTGGAGAAGTACTAGTAATCATTGGGAGCCTCTCTTACAAGTTGTTAAGTTAGTATGACATAAGGTTTTACTCTTTTACAAGTAGATAACCAGGCTTAAATCAGAGAAAAAATTTAAGTATTCGTTCTATGATTTTATTAAACAAAAATACTAGGGATTAATGTACCAAATTTTTTTTTTTTTTATGTTAAATTGGAGGTACATTACATATGGTATCAGAGAAAGAGTTTACAGCACTGGACCTGAATAGGACCACTTTAGTTACTCAATATATATTTCGACTTATGCAAACTAATAAACCTTTATTTTTACAGACAGAAATCCCTTTCTGTTTTGTGTCAATTATGGAAGCTCGGGATGAAGCAGAAATTAGAATGGAAGGAAATCCAGAATAGAGACCTCATGAAGATCCAAGAAAAAATAGTGACAGAATCTCTCCTACGGAAGTTTGGAAACAATGAGGAATCTTATTGTTGAGCTACAAAATTTCAAAGCCGGCAATGAAAAATTGAAGAAAGCACAGCAGGAACGACAAGAGATAAATGAATTCCTGTTGTGCATTATAGTGACCAAGAAAATCCCAAAGGATGATAACCATGACGAAGAGGTCAGAAAAAGGGCCTCCAAGAAATCTGGGCTAGAAACAGAAAAAGGAGATGGTTCGTCTAAAGGAACACCTTCAGCCGAAGACAAAACTAAAATAGAAAGAAAAAGAAAACAAGTAGACCACCTTGAAGGAGAATTTAAAAATATTAAACCAGCTACCTTTGATGGAGAATCCAGGACAGGAGAATAAGTTGAGGCATGGTTGTTGGACATCAAAAAATACTTCCATATCTACAACTATTCTAGCAATATGAAGGTCAGAATGGCCATCTACAATTTGAAAGGGAAGGCTAACATTTGGTGGCAAGATCTGAAATTGGCTAAGGGCCTAAAAGAGAAACAGTTGGAATGGTCTAACTTTAAGAAGTATTTCAAGAAACAATACCTTTCTGAAAGTTATTATGAAAGGAAGATGAAAGAATTTTACGAATTACGACTTGGATAGATAACGATGGAGGACCTTATAAATAAATTTCTGGAACTACTAAGGTTTGTATCATACATCCAGGAGGATAAGGTAAAAATCCAGCAATTCTTAAGCTGTCTACCACAGTCCTATAGGGATAGAATCCAGTTTGACAACCCCAAATCCTTGAGTGAAGTATTCAAGAAAGAACGAATGTGCTATGACCAGTAAAAACAATGTGTAGAGTTTCCCAAAGCCTGGAAGGATAAGAAACAAGATCGAATGAACCAACGGAAGAAGGGATACCAATGAGCTCCTTATCGGAATGTAGTAAAAAGTTTTATGAGAAATGATTTTCACTCCTATCATCTGAATATGCAAGGCATCGGTAAACCAGTAAACTTGGGAATGAAGAAGTTTGGGGATAGCTCGCGCAAGCCATTAAAATGTTGGGAATTTGGAGAGCCTCATCTAAGGAGGAACTGTCCACGTTTAATGCCAGCAAACATAGTTGTTGTTCATAATTTGCAGGAATCTTTGACGGTGGGATACATGGCCAAAATACTTCATCGGATAAGTGCAACCATAGATGGTCGACAAGCTGACCACCAGTCCTCGGTGGTAGAAATCGAAGGTAAAATCAATAACACTTGAATTTATGTTCTAATTGACCCTGGAGCTATGTTAAGCTATATTACTCCTGATGTAGTAGAGACAAATAAAATCAAGAAACTGAAGCACACAAAATCATGGCTTGTACAACTAGCAACAGGTACTAAAAGGAAAGTTGTTGACTTTATTTCTAATTTTGAGTTCAGCTTAGATGGTCGAAATATAAGAACAAATATCCCATCATGTTGTTTTGCAAGCAACAACATGATGGGATATTCTGCTCCATTATTCCTCTTCTCTTCCTCCATGGGAGGTTGCTTGGGTTGGTGAGAGAGGTTATTATCAAGCGAAACATGCTCAATACCCAACTCTCTATACCATGACCTCGTCGGGGACATGCACTAAGAAACAAAAAGGAGTAGATTCATCCGATACCACTGATCTATATTATTTTCAGAATGAAATGTAGGTAGATATATAAAAATGAAATATACAAAGGTATTCCAATAAAAACATATATACAATAATGCATAGTTTTTATTAATGAGAGAATGTACAACTACTGAAAAATTACAGAGTAAATGACTTGCTAGAATGGTGACAACTTATCTCTGAGAAGAGATGTGATGGCTACGCTCATTCACAAGAAGTTGATGATGTTTACAATGAGGCTCTAGAGGACTTTTTAACATAAATAAAATCCAAAACCCTAACCCTGGAAGATGAAACGTTAAAAATTTTGCAGGCCCCAATGGGGGTAGTTGGTGTGTCAACTTCCCATGGGCATAATTTTTTCATACGATATTCATTTTGGGCGCATGATAGTGCGTTTAAAAGGTCTATCCAAGGAATAAATATTTTTCCATCACACTCTGGCTAATGTCTATAGTGTGACTGTGGCAGGCCCAAAAAACATTGTTTAGGGACTCAAAACAACCCTAGAAGTTTAGGACCCAAAAAGTTGAAGAAATATTGCCAAGGTGGAAATGCCTATTTTGAGATAGTTGAATAGGTGGGTGGCCAGCGATTTATGCCCAGATCAATCCTCCACCCTTCAGAATCAATGGTATCCATTGCATCAACTCAATGGGGAAGCGTTTTTTGATTCTGAATCTTAGTGAGTTGTTTTCCTTGCTGAAGACATCGCCTTCCTTAGCTTGTTAAAGGTTATTATGAAACTATTGTTGTTGTTGGATTACTGAGAGGGGCGGTGAATTGGTAATAGATCAATTTAATCTTTTTTAACCACAAAATACAAGTGTTATATCAATGTAGCATTATCATCCAATAGTTGCAGAGTAAATAAATAATGAAAAATGAGAAATCATACACATACAAAGTACACCAGTTTTTTTACGTGGAAACCCAAAGCAGGAGAAAACCACATAATTATTTTTCTTATATGTCTTTAAGAATTACATTCATTGGAAGCACCAAATTCCTTTATTTTCTAGCTGGAACTGGAAGGAGGCTCCAACCCCCTAGTTTCTCAGGCTACAACCTGAGGGAAGCTCCAATTCCCCAATTATATGGCTACAACCCGAGGGAAGCTCCAATTGCCCAATTATATGGCTACAACCAGAAAACTTCTATAACCCCCTATGTTATTTGGCTACTAGTGGAAGGTGTCTACAACCACCTGTCCTTGCCCTGTCCAACCCCCCTGGCATAAAATTAGAATGATGGAATCATTGTCACAGTATCATTGTGAGATATACTGTTGTAAACCTATACCAATCAACTTGCACGAAACAAACTGTAACAACCTTTACCAAACAACCTGTAATGAACCTGTACCATAAACAAGTGCATAAACCTTGCACCAACCTGTACCATCAACGAGTGCATCAACCATGCACCAAATATGTTCCAATCATCCTTCAAATACACATAAACTATGACTCATCAAGATGTGCCATCATCATCAACTATAAACCTAATGTATGTTCCAACTCATAAACTACTTGTCTCAACCATGTACCTAACATGTACCTCAACCAAAATCCCTTATCAATTTCATTATCCAAATCTGATTTGTAACTCTGTAATAGACCTTGTTGAATTCTGGCTTATTCTAGAGAGAGAACTTGTAGAGCATGCCCCTCACGAAATATGTGTTCTATGGATATGAAAATGGTACGCATATTACTATAGACTATAATCTAACCAATACATTTTTTCTTATAGAATTTGTATATGTTATGAAGAAGTTATGACGTTTTTACTCGAAACACCTATTTTATACTAGTTTCGAGACTAGCCACAAACCCTATTTTGCACAGAGTGTAACTCCAAAAATACAACGACCCACAAGTTGAAATTTATTTCACTACTACTTGGATATGTTTCTTCAATGGCCTCCAGATTTCATGGTCTGAATTATTCTAGAAAAAGATTTATTTTAAAAATGGTGAGATGACCTGTAAATAACATACCTTATAAAGAATCATCAAAATAATTTGTCCTCCAAAAAAAATATTACAAGAATCTTCTACTTCTATTTGATCCTCTTCATATTCTCCTTCTACTTCTTCATCTTCCACTTCTTCTTCATAAATCTATTCCATTGATTGATTTTCTTCTTCCTTTAATTTTCGTCCACCTGTTTCATCAATTGTTACATTGATGCTTTCCACAACTTTTTTCAACCTCATATTGTAACACTTGTATGCTTTCCTTGTACTTGAGTAACCAACAAGTAATCCTTTGTCCACACGAGAGTCAAACTTTCCCATTCTTCCATCTTCTCTTTTGATGTAGAATTTGCTTCCAAATTCTCTAAAGTGCATCACATTTGTTGGTCTTCATTTCCATAGCTCATAGGGATTTTTTCCATTGTTGTTTCTAATCATTACTCAGTTTTGAATGTGAATTATTGTATGTACTTCATCTGTCCAAAAAATATCTTTTCAATTTGGAATACATTAGCATTGTTCAAGACATTTCTTGTACTGTCATGTTGTTTCTTTCAACAACTCCATTATGTTGAGGTGTCCTAGAAACAAACAATTTTCTTTTTATTTCATGCTTGCTACAGTAGTCCATAAATTCGTTTGAAGTGAACTCTATGTTATCACTCTTTAATTTCTTAGGTTGAAGAGGAAATGGTTAGAGGAAACTACAAAACCACTCTGGAGTCAAGGATCTATCCCTCCAAGACTCAAAGAGGGATCTCTTTGTATGATTTAGTTTTGTTTGTTGTGAATTTTAGGCTAGTTGTGATAGTATAGGGTTTGGTTTTTTAAATTGGCTGGTTGGAATAGGAAGGGAAGGCCATTGGGCAGTGGATTCAAAGAGGCCTAATTCAATCAAGGCAAGTTCTACAGAAAACATAACAGGGTAGGATAAGCACCTATGTTGTATTTTGAAGATTGATGAGTGATTTGAAAAGAAAGGTGAGTGTATCGTATTATATCAGAGAAGTTAAGAATTATGGAACTAACCCTCAAGTAGAAAACATTGAGATTATCCAAATCCAGGAACAAAGTGCACATCAAAAAAAAAATTGTCCTTCAGTATTCTATTGAATAATTCAGATTGGAAACACATAAAATTATAACAGAGATGAGAGAAACATAAACAAAGGTAGAATGCACTTCACCAAAATAAATGACATAAGAATCTTGTCAATGTCTCAACTGTATTACTGAAGTTTTGAAAAAAAAAGAGGCTATGTGAGATCTTTCCAAAATTGGTTTCATCCTTCTAACATGTCCCAACTGATCAACCCTTAATACTTCATAATTAGAAGTATTTATAAGTTTCTTACAAAGAGTTCAGATTACAAAAATATAGAGATCCTGTGGATCTTCGTGGATTTCTGGTGCTTAATTTAATGGAGGTTGTTGAAAACATGTCTTCAAGTTTTGTTGTGTTGTTGATCTTTTGATGTTGACTGAGCTTGTTTCTATAGAAATCGGGAAGTAGAGTATGGATTCGGTGATTGGCTGCTGATCTTCAGTTGTTAGGTGTCTTTGTTCCTTATATTTCATTTTCATATATGAATTTGATCCCTCAAAGTTCTGAACTGTATGCCATGAAAAAAGGGTCGGACTGCTGAAAACAGAGGTCAACTCAGACGCTTGTATATCCCAAAAAATGAATTTTTTGAGAAAAATGAAAGTGGTTATTGTATATGAGCCCATCCTGAGTAAAAACCTCTCTCTGTTTTTCCAAATTTATCTTCAGTTTTCCAAAACATTTGCCACAAAAACATGAAAAAAATAGGAAAAATGGAAACCTGAAAAATAGTGCTAAGTGATGTCTTTGATTCTCCCAATTCCTGATATATGTGAAAAACTAAGACAGGTTATTGTTATTCATCTCGTTGCATGAAAATTCTCTTGGAAGACAGGTGGTCAAACTGGGAAAAAATGGTTTTGGATTTGGGGGAAAAGTGGTTTTTGGAGGGGAAGGTGGTATTTCGAACCCCCCTAGGGTGGTAAGTGGTATTAGGGGGGGAGGGTCGGTAAGACCCGGTGGTGACATGTGTCCAAGTGGAAACTACTTTTCCTGGAGCCCCCCTTTGTTAAAGTTATGATTTTTTGGGATATGTGCATATGGTGCACACTTTTTGTCTTTTTTTTATTTTTTATATGGTTTTTGTTTTTAACGTTTTGTTTTATTTGTTTTTATTTAATATTGTTTTGTTTTATTATGGTTTACTTATATATATATATATATATATATATATCTCTGTGTGTGTGTGTGTGTGTGTGTGTGTGTGTGTGTGTGTTTTAAATGTTTTAATTTTTTAGTTTAGTTTTTATTTGTATTTTATTTTTGTTTTAAGTTTCTTTTATTTTATTGTATGTGTTTTTTCATTGTTCTATTATTAATTGTTTTCTAATTGTTTTATTAAGATTTGATATTTTAAATTGTTTTTATTTTTAATTAATGTTTAGTTTTGTTTAATATATTTTTAATTTAATTTATGATTACACTAACCTAATTGCTAACTTAAACAAACTAACCTAATTACTCATTATTTAATTAATTATTGTTAATTAGTTACTTCCTACGTTTTAATTAATTATTAATTAATTTATTATTATCAACCCTAACCTAGTTTTATTAATCTAACTATAATTAACATCAATACTAACCTAATTAAATTTACTCTACTATTCTTGTTAATATTAAAAATGCCACTCGCCATTTATTATTAACTTAATTTTTTTTAGCTTAGGTTTGTTTATTCATGTAGGGACGAAATTGGTAGAGGGGTGAAGAAATGAAGGGTGCAGCGGGGTGATGAAGGAGCAGACGAAATAGATGGAGGGAGAAGTGAAATAAACTGAGCTCAACAAGCCATATGTCTTCATCACAAGAGAAATTTTAAATAGATAGCTGAAGAATCAAATCACCTATGATTATATGACCCCAACATAGGCTCCATCTGGGGATGGAAGCTCTTTCAAGAGGTGACAAGAACCACAGAACTTTGAACATGCAGACCGGTGTTTTATCCGTTGGGATGATCCCAAAACTTTATTCTGCAACTTGTACCTATTCTGATCTTTCGAATGAAACCAAATCAAACTGAAGATTGAAATTTGAAATTGAGATTGAAAAATTATTGAAAGGGATGCACAAAGAGCTGATCTTAATTGCACACTGCTACCTACCCTACACTATTTTAAATCATGTTGAATCAAATTATACAAAAATTCCAATGAAGCCAATCAAGTAGCTGATTTAATAACTCTATTATTTTACTATTTTTGACAAACATCAGAACCAGAGCTTATAAGGTCATTAGGAACCGATTTCCACTTCGAACTTCATAATTTAAAACTTTGGAACTTTGGAAGATCAAAGAGGTTGTAGGTATCAATTGCCATTTTGAAATGAAAATCTCCTCCATATAGAGAGGTATAGGATCATGAAATACATGACCTATCCCTTTGTATTCAAATTCATCCAATTCCAAATCATGATTTATTAGTGTATTTATTATGTTTATGTCATCATGCAAATTCTGATTTAACTGCAGATTTTGATAAGAATTTTGTAATGAGACTTCTCCTAAACCAGGGCATGCAATTGATTGCCTAATCATGTCTTGATCGTATCTTCTTTTAAGCTCGTAATTGGAAAATGAACTATGAATTTGAAAACACAAGTCATCCAACACATCAACTATTGGATCTTGCAAGGAATGGGATGACTATTTTATTGGTTCCAATACAAATTCTTGATTTTCTGTGTGCTTATCATCCATGATATGATTAAAAAAATTCTTCCAAAATAGAATGCATTAATTCATCTTTTGTTTGAAGATCAATGTAACTCAGGGGTTGTAAATTTGGATCAAGAGTAGCTTCTATGTCATCAATGACATCTCCCACTAATGCATCAGAACATTCTCCATCCCTACTATTTACAATTTCCTTATAGTTTTCTCTCAAAAATTGAAATGAAGAGAAACATAAGGGAAAAGACTTTCCACTTACTTAGATATTTTATGCATTTTACTCGTTGCTGTCATAATTAATGTGCACAAGATGACTGTCATATTTGAGTTGCAACTGATCTTTTTCCTCCCAACAATATGTTGTTGATGATTTTGAAAAATTCACTTTGGTGTAATCGTCATCATATTTATCATACTTGGGTATATCATCCATGAAATAAATTCCATCAAACATACATCATATCAACTGATTGTTCCTCCGCAAGATGAGTTTGAGTCTTATATTTGACTATGTTGTGAATTGAATACATGAAATAATCATTTTCCAATCCATGGTACCAATGGTGAGATGCAAATTGTTTGGGAACAATCACCCTTACTTTCTCTGTAACCAATGGAACATGATGCCCTTGAACATAAATTTTTTATCTTATGCTAATCATGTGGAACATTTCTTCCATGGTTCTTGGCATAATGTCTAGCTTCACCTCTGAGGATGTAAGATGATCCTTTTCTTTATTATTTCTGTCTTCTGCCTCCAACTTTGACCTTTTGGTCAAAAAATGGGCTTCCAGACTTATTGCACTGTCTTGCATTTATTTGACTGTTATGGTGTTTCTTTCTCTCAACTGAAATTCCATTTTAGCATCAAAGAGATCTGGATAGTGTAAGAGAGCTAAATCATGAGGAGGTTTTATATCAACATGCATTGAATGGTAGACTTGATTGAATCTGGCAGAAATTGCTGCACTGTTTCTCCTGGCTGTCTTTTCAAGTGATCATATTCTTCCAAAATGAGGAATGGATTCCTCTTGATCACCCATTGATCCGAGAAAAATTTCACAAACTGATTGACATCATTGATGCTTGCAGCTAGCAGATCTTTATACCATTTCTTATCTCTACTTTGCAAAGATAAAGAAAAAATCCTAATACTAATTTCACTTTTTTCCACCTCAAAAAGGTCATGATAATTTTCAAAACCTTGAATGTGTTTTTTAGTAGTGATGTAGCCATATTCCCTGTCAATTTTGGGGAGATGTTTTGTAATGTACCTCATAATTTCTTAAAAAAAAGTCTTTTGTTTAACTATATTCTGTAACACTCTTGGTGAAAGAAATGATACCAGTCATAAAATTCTAATGTCAACGTGGATACAAAGACGTTGTAATCAGACCTTGTTATAAGATTCTAATATGAGATCTTGCTACGACTCTTAAATCTAATCTTACCACCATATAACATATTCGCATCGTCTTACTTAATTCCGAAATAAAAGGGTTATAAGAAGGATCCCAAGGTTATCACAAAACCCCTCCATCCTTTATTCTTCATCCTTAAGCGTATAGGGCTACGTATATGAAAGGGGTCTTATAACTCCTCCTAAACTCATATTTTCATAAGGTTCTAAAAATTCTCACCCCTCCACAGGTTGATCTTTACCCTAGGAAACAATAACTAACTGCTTAACCATAAAGTCATGGGGTCGAGATTTTTTTCTTTTCCATTGGATAACTAACATAAAGACCGAGTTACTGTCCTCTAGTGATTATTAAATCGGTGGTTTATTGTAGTGAAGTAATTAATCCAAAGGCTAGTGGGAGAGATGGTTCACTATCATATTAATTAAATCTCTGCAACTTTATTAATTACAACCCTGCTAATCTCATTGAATTCGTCTGGCTCTGCACCCGAAGTTCACGCCGACCCTGTCATCGTCACATGGTTACCCATCCTCTATACTCCCCTCATTTAATCTGAGGTGTCAAGGCATCGTTTAGGCTTTTGGGTAACTCCACCGTTTGAAATTTCTGAGCTTTTGTTTCCCTAGAAGGGTTTTCATGTATCACATTTTCTTCCTGAGGGCAAGTCTGTAAGTAGTGGTGTAATGTTCCATGGAGGGTTTGTGTATCCTACTTTCTTTCCAAGGTGAAGGTTGTAGTGTAAAGGGTGGTTATGCCATGGATATAAACAATAACACGATTCAAACTCTGGTAAGTTATTCCTTAAACAAAGCCCCAGTGTAGCATTAAATAAATTTGTTACTTTGTTAATCACCATCGAGTCCTTCGAGTCTCGTTGTACTTCTCCCTTTCAATGATTTTCTTTGTCAAGGTTCATCGACATCCTTCAGGGTTACGATTTATTGATAGTATATGTTTTTGGGTGATAGGAATGACTGTGTAATTCTTAGGTATCGACTTTACCTTCCTATTTTATCTAAGGAATATCGAAGAGGTATGTTAGCCTCGTGAATAGTTTTCTGAAGGGGAAATCTTACTATTGAGTAGTGTACTACTTACCCTTTGACTAAATTCCCTTATGTTGGATGAAGTCATCCTTCCACAGGCTCACTAGACCTTCTGTTGGTTCTTTCCATTATTATTGATTTAAATTTGTTCTATTTTTATGATGCCTGAACAGAATTATTGGGAGTCCGATGGCACATACCCTTTTAAAAATTTGAAAGGGAAACCTTGTCCCTTGATGGGAAGTGTTTAATCTCCATCATCGTAGCGTAACGACTCTGTTTAAAGTTTACTACAAGTATTTGCTATAGTTTTTCGGTCCAAGAAAAGATTAAGCTACTTTTGTTAATAGTTTTCTTTACGAAATGTCTATGTTATTGATTCAGATTTTGTTTAAGGTGTAATTGTATAAAATAGGGGATTTACTATTGATTGATTACTGGTAGGAGAAAAATATTATGAGATTGTTATCATCACTAATGATGGGCCTTGTTTCTATGAGGACCCATAAGATGATATAAAAATGAAGAAGACTTGAAAAACTTGAAAATTATTGCAAGTGAATGTTATGTGTTTAAAGCAAAAGGATTAGTTTGCAACACATAAATTAAAGGATTACTTATGTAAATTACACATAGACAACAACATAATCAATGAACATAAACACATAAGCACATCAATTGATAAAGGAGTTCACCCCTCTTATGGGCTACATCTCCTGGTCCAACTTCCAATGGATCATTATTATTAATTTCTCAAAATGTTCTCAAAAACATGTCTTACAATGCTCAAACTGACAAACTGACTGCTCCAATGTCTTCAGAGCGTCCCAAAACCCCTGTCTGGGCTCTTTAGGCACCTCAATCGATCGAAAAATGAAGAAGTTAGGCCTCCTGGAAGTCTCCCTCTTCAACTTGCTATCTCTGCATCTACAAAACACACCCTTTCTGAATGAACCTGGCTCACATGCATTATATGGCGTAAAAACCCAGCACCGGGTGCAACTGCGCCAACAATGCAAACCGTAGAACGATTAAGGGTGCGCCAGCCCCTAACCTCCTAGGCACCTGGTCATATGGCGCATGTGACCTTGCGCGAAGTAAAAAGTGGTTAAGTGGTTACACAATCGTGTAACTAACCTCTCGTGCACATTATACACCGGCCATATGTTACATAACAAAACCCACGGCTATATGTGTTACCCCCACGCGCAAACATATTAATATGGTCATGTATAAACTTTGGGTTATGTTTTATAAACCCGCGCCATATATTTTAATACACAGTTATGTGGTATAACTGAACCATGGGTCGGGGCTAAGCCCCGACTCGCCCCCCTTTCCATTTAATACAATGAATGAATTCAAATAATATTGAAACCATATGTTAAATAAGAACTAACTCGTGACCCAATGGCCAGGCGGTCGTGCGAAGGTGTTAGGTGTTGGGGAGGTCCGGGGGTCGAACCATGCAGACTCCCATATATTTTACATACAACCACTAGCCAACCAATGAGTGACACGTGGCACCCACGGATTGGGCCACGTGTCCTCATATCATTTTCCATCCAACCAGACACGTGTCAGCTCCTGACTCACCATCTATCAACCAACCAACATCTACCACGTCACCCCTGTACGGTCGTACGATCCTGCCACGTCAGACTGTACGGACTATATGGACTGTACAGACTGGTACAATCAGCATCAAATTTTTTACATGTTTGGCTTGGTGAACAGATCGTGATATCTTCTCCATACGGAGTCCATTTGACAAAGTAAATATACCACCAGAATCAGGGAGATGAGACGGACGCAATGGCACTGTTTTCGTCGCATTCCGAGCACTTTGAAATTTGAGCAAAATTTGATCCCCTAATCACACCTCCCCATTAGGAAGCTTTTGGACCTCCAAAAGACTATCTCAGTCTATGTGAAGATGAGGGTATATTTCCCTCACCCTTCCAACCTCAATCCACTTGGCCTTGCTT
>ML780884.1:243959-328800 GCA_009831015.1 Picea engelmannii | reverse complement strand
ATTGAGCCCCCAAAATGAATCTCCTCGACGATACCTTTCCAACGAGCTATCACACGCCTAAAACGGAGATCGTATGCAAAAGTTACGACCCCGGGAAGTTGATGTACTAACTTACCCAAACGGGGCCCACATGAATTTTGGCGTTTCATCTCCTAGGGTTAGGTTTTTGGATGTCTATGACTTTTGGCATTCTCGTTTATTGTAAAAATGCCTCTAGAGCCTCATTGTAATCATCTTCTTATGGATGCGAGTAGCAGACACATCTCTTCTCAGAGATAAGCTACCAACGCCTTAGCTAGTTTATTTACATTCTGTCTGTAAGCATTTTTCAGTCATTAATGAAATGAAGTCTTATTTCCGCTGCATCTCTGCGTTTATGTGTATTTCTGTATTTCATTGTGTTCCTACATAAATCCGGATCATTGCCAATGGCCAAATCTTTGATTTTCTACTTGTAATAATCAGCCAAGAGGTAGTTCCAACATGTTCCCCACTCATGGAGTCATGGTCAGCTGATTTTAACATGGTTGTTCCATTTGTCCTCTTACAATCAATATAAAATATTATGTTTTCATACAATTGTCATAGTCAAATAGTTAATTGGGTCAAATCAAATCTCTTCCCAACAATCATAATAATTAATTACAATTATTAAATTCGAAATTCAGAATTGCTATAAATGGCAAAAAAATTCCAAATTCGAATTTACTAAAAACGAAATAATTTTCCAACAAATTTTAAATTTCAAAAATACTTTATTTTTGGGGATGTCACATCCTTTCCCCCTTCAATAAAACATTGTCCTCAATGTTCGTTCCTTTCTTGGAAAAAGATTGGATGATATTTCTGCAAATCCCCCTTCAATTCCCAAGTGGCCTCCTCAGGACTAAAGTGCTTCCATTGCACCTTTACCTGAGCGATGACTCTATTCCGAAGTGTTATTTTTCTCCAGCCCAGAATATGGAGGGGTTCCACCTGGAACTCGCGTTTGGGTTCCACCTGCACCAAGTTCCAATCAATCATATGAGTAGGGTCATGAACATACTTTTTCAACAAAGAAACATGAAATACATTATGAATTTTTAGATTAGTTGGAAGTGCAAGTTGGTATGCTACGGGTCCAATTCGAGCTAGTATCTCGAAGGGCCCACAAAACCTGGGTTCCATCTTGGCATAGTTTCCTATCTTCAACAAACTTTTTCAGGATTTGACCTTCAAATAAACATGGTCTCCCACTTGAAATTCCAAGTGTCTTCTTTTCTGATCTACATAGCTCTTATGTCTGTCCTGTGCTTCTTTCAAGTTCTGTTGTACCTTCCTTACCATGTTCTCCATTTCTTGGAGCATCTTTGGCCCAACCATGAGTCTGTCAACTGGGTTATCCTAGCTAATTGGAGTCGTACACTTTATGTCGTACAATACCTCAAAAGGGCTTAACTTAGCCGAAGTTTGGTATCCATTGTTATATGAAAATTCTAACTAGTATAGATAGTCTTCCCACTTGTTTGGTTTTGTTCTTACGTACATGCATAGCATATCCTCTACGATTTGGCTTGTCCTTTCGGTCGATCCATCTGTTTGTGGGTGATAACTTGTACTAAAACTCAAATTAGTATTTAGCCCTACAAACAATTCCTTCCAAAAAGCGGATGTGAATTTTACATCTCTATCTGAAATCACCATTTTAGGAATACCATGCAATCTAAAAATTTCTTTCATAAATATTTCATCAATGTTTATAGATTTAAAAGTAGACTTTATAGGAATAAAGTGTTCAGACTTACTGAGTTTATCGATTACAAACATAATAGAGTCATTATGTTTCTAAGTTTTTGGCAAACCTGTTATAAAGTCCAGCGATATGGTCTCCCATTTCCATTCTGGTACTGGTAATGGATGTAATAGGCCTGTTGGACGCTGGTGTTCGACCTTAACCTGTTGAAAATCTTGGCACCTAGCCAAGTATTCTGTTGTTTCGCCCTTCATATTAGGCCAGTAAAATACTTTTCTAAGTGTTGTTATCGTTTTCTGGTATCCTGGATAGCCAGAATACGGTTTCTTATGCACTTCATCCAATACTATTATCTTTAACTGTGTTGAATATGGTATCTAAAGTATGTCTTTAAATCATAATAGTCCATTCTTGTCGATACTTAGATCTGGTTTATTTGAGTTTGCGGTATTGTTTTGTAATTATTCCATTATTTTAGTGTAATTTTCGTCGTTATTACCTGTCATCCTTATTCTTTGTTCCAGATCACTTTCTAACCTGTTGATATTTATTTCAAATAACCCATGGACTCTTCTGCTTAAAGCATCTGGTACCTTATTTTCCTTAGCCTTGATATGTCTGACTTCGAATTCGAATTCTCTCAAGAAGGCTAGCCATCTTGCTTGCCTTGCATTAAGATATGGTTGGCTAAACATATATTTCACACCACTATTATCCGTCAATAGTAGAAATTTTCTACCCATTAAGTAGTGTCACCACATTTTTAAGGCGTGTATTACCACTGCCAATTCTAAGTCATGAGTGAAATAATTTCGCTCATGTTCCTTTAATTTTCGGGACTCATAACAAATCACGTGTCCTTCCTGAGTTAGGACACCACCTAGTCCTTCTTTACTTGCATCAACACATATGATAAAGTCTTTATCTAGGTATGCTACCTTCAATATGGGTGCAGTTGTCAATAATTCCTTCAGCTTGTTAAAACTGTCTTGACACTTCTGTGACTAGTTAAACTTGGTCCCTTTCTTTTGTAATGATGTGATAGGATAAGCTATTTTGGAAAATCTTTCTATGAATCTGAGATAATATCTGGTGATTCCCATGAATGACTGGATGTCCGCTACATCCTTTGGTACCGTCTATTCCATAATGGCTCTTACTTTCTCAGGGTCGACTGCAATGCCTTCTACAAATATTATGTGTCCTAGGTACTGTATCTTCTTCTGGTAAAAATCACACTTATCGAATTTAGCATATAGTTGGTGCTTCCTTAAAGTTTGCAGGATGATTCTTAAGTGTTCTTCATGTTATTCCTCCATTTTAGAATACACCAAAATATAGTTGATAAATACTAGTACGAACTTGTCTAAGTACTAACTGAAAATATTGTTCATCAGGAACATGAATGTGGCTGGTGTGTTAGTGAGTCCGAAAGGTATGACTACGAATTCGTAGTGTCCATATCTTGTTCAAAATGTTTTTTTTCTTATGTCCTCATCTTTTATCCTGACTTGATGGTAACAGGATCGTAAATCCAATTTTGAAAATATTTTGGCCCCACCTACTTGATCGAATAGGTCATTTATCCTAGGTAAGGGGTACTTGTTCTTAATAGTCATTTTATTCAATTGTCTATAGTCAATAAATAGTCTTAGAGTACCATCTTTCTTTTTCACAAAGAGAACTGGTGCTCCCCATAGTGAAACACTGGGTCTTATATACTTTTTGTCCAACAATTCCTACAGTTGTATCTTTAGTTCTGTCAATTCAGGCAAACTCATTTGGTAAGGTGCTTTCGATATAGAATTTGTCCCAGGTAGTAGATCTATGGAGAAGTCTATTTCCCTTCTAGGAGGTAATTCTTGTATCTCATCCACAAACATGTCTCTAAACTCACGTAGGACAACAAAATATTCTAGCTTCGACTTATCTTCTTTTTCTAACAGATTCTTTATTTGGATGGCATAAACTTGACACCCCTTTCTCATACATTTCTTGAATTGCATTGTTGTGACTTGTCTAACTGATACTAGTTTTGGTATACCTTGGGTTGTTCTAGTAGTGCAATAATCATCTTTATAGTTAAGTGTCTTTGTGTAACAATCTTGAACTGATTTGTGTCTTTCCAACCAATCCATTCTGATGATCATATCGTAGGATCCTAGGGGTAGAATATTCAGATTTGTTTTTATGTTATGACCATCTAAGTTAAATTCAAAATTAGAAACAAAGTCAACCACTTTCCTTTTAGTTCTTGTTGCTAATTGTACCAGCCATGATTTTGTGTGTTTCCTCCTCTTAAGTTTATTTGACTGTACTACTCCAGGAGTGATATAACTTAACGTAGCTTCGGGATTGATTAAAACATGAATTCAGGTGCTATTGATTTTACCTTTGATTTCCACCAAAGAGGACTGGTGGTCAGCTTCTTGAACTTCAATGGTTGCATTAATCTAATGCAGGCTTCTGCCTACATCACCCACTGTCGAAGCTTCCTGCAGATTATGAACAGTAGTTCTGTTTTCCATGCTTAAACGTGGGCAGTTCCTCCTGAGATGAGGTTCTCCACATTCCCAACACTTTAATGGTTCCCACAGATTGTCCCTGAATTTCTTTGTTCCCAGGTTTACCGGTTTACCGCTTCCTTGTATGCTTGGATGGTTTGAGTAAAAGTATTTTCTAGGAAAGCATTTTGCTGCATTCTGATAAGGAGATGGATGGTATCCCTTCTTCTGCTGGTTCATTTGGTCTCATTTCTTATCCTTCCAAGAATTGGGGAATTATGCCCGCTGTTTGTACTGGTCGTAGCACATTCGTGCTTTCCTAAATACTTCTCTCAAGGATTTGGGGTTTTCAAACTCAATTTTGTCCCTGTAGGACTATGATAGGCAGCTTAAGAATCATTTTATTTTTACCTTGTACTCCCAAATGTAAGGTACGAACCTTAGTAGTTCTAGAAATTTGTTTATAAGGTCTTCCATCGTCATCTGTCCAAGTCGTAACTCATAAAATTCTTTTTTTTTCCTTTCATAGTAACTTTCAGAAAGGTATTGTTTCTTAAAATACTTCTTGAAGTCAAACCACTCCATATGTTTCTCCTTTAGTCCCTTGGCCAATTTCAGATCTTGTCACTAAATGATGGCCTTCCCTTTCAGATTGTATATGGCCATTCTAACCTTCATATTGCTTGAATAATTGTAAATTTGGAAGTATTTTTTTTATGTCTAACAACCATGCTTCGACCTCCTCTCCTGTTCTGGATTCTCCATCAAAGGTAGCTAGTTTAATCTTTTTAAATTCTCCTTCAAGGTGGTCTACTTGTTTCCTTTTCCTGTCTGTTTTAGTTTTGTCCTCAGCTGAAGATGTACTTTGAGATGAACTGTCTCCTTTTTATGTTTTAGGCCCAGAATTCTTGGAGGCCCTTTTGCTGACCTCTTCATCATGTTTATCATCCTTTGGGATTTTCTTGGTCACTATATTGCGTAGAAGGACTTCATTTATCTCTTGATGTTCCTGCTGTGCTTTCTTTAGTTTTTCGTTGTCGGCTTTGAAAACCTGTAGCTCAACAATAAGATTCCTCATTGTTTCCATCACTTCCATAGGTGATATTCCATCACTATTATGTCTTGGATATCCAGGAGGTATCTTCTTCGGATTTCCTTCCACTCTGATTTCTACATCATCCTGAGCTGCCATGATTAACACAAAACAAAAAAAGTTTTATGTTTGTAACAATGAAGGTTTATTAGTTTTGCATAGGTACAAATATATGCCAATAATTTAATGTGGCCCTATTCAAGGCCTAGTGTTGTAAACTTTTCTCTGATACCATATGTAATGTACCTCATAATTTCTTAAAAAAAAATCTATTGTTTAACTGTATTCTGTAACACCCTTTGTGCAAGAAATGATACCAGTCGTAAAATTATAATGTCAACATGGATACAAAGACGTTGTAATAAGACCTTGTTATAAGATCCTAATATGAGATCTTTCTACACCTCTTAAATCTAATCTTACCACTAGATAACCTATTCGCATCGTCTTACTTAATTCTGAAATAAAAAGGTTATAAGAATGATCCGTAGGATCTTTTAATGACTGTGGTTGAGTTTTTAATTGCATGTGTTAATTAACTATTTGAGAAGCTTAATGAAAGAATGAGGAAATAAGAGGAATTATGACAGTCATATACACATATGAAGATCTAAAATGAAGTAATAAACAACAAACCATAGTAAGAGAATTGGTAACGGAGTTCGGCACAATGTTGCCTACGTCTCCAGGCCTTTGTCTCTGTGGGGGAGGCTTCTTTATTTTTGTTCAAAAGCTCAAAAGTACATCACAGTAGTGACAATTGGCTACAAGACTGATCTAGTCATGTTCTTCCATCCATAACTCTAGAACCCAACAAAGAAAACGACACGCAAAACGGATGTCTGGAGCTCCCAAAAATGGCCCGCAAGCGTCTGCTCCTCAATAGCTTCCCTGCATAAAAATGGCTTTGTCTTGGCTTCCCTTCAACATAACTCTGCTCTGACTGACCTCCATGGCCTCAAATAGGCCTAGTTTTTATAGATCTAAAGTTGGTTATCCATCCCCAACTTCCTCCCAAAATTTGGCCTCCAAAAATGCCCAATATCTCCCAAAAATGGATAAAATCCATTATTTACAAGGAAAATTAAATAAAAATCCATAAAAAATCAAAACTATATAACAAAAATCCACTTTTCATGAATATTTGGGTGCAACCCCCTTCGGTGCACGCTCCTGGTCATATGGGCACCTTCCACGTGCTCTGTGGCTAACCCCTGCATGCTGGCCCTCAAACAGAGTCCTTAACTCTCGGTCTTGTGGTGCGGGCATAGGACCGATGGATAACAAACTAACCCCTGCGACCAACTTTGGTGGCAGCTCCTGGTCTTGTGGGATTCACCCGAAATCCAAGGATCGACTCTATCTACCAAGTGCCGAGCCATATGATATGTTAATACACCCGCGGGCTGGGGCTAGGCCCCAGCCCTTTCCGCCCCCGACTAGAACCTTGTTTTAATTTAAATAAAATTATTGCCATATAAATGTTAAGTACCACCAGTGGAGTGGGCGGTTAGCCCGGTCCTGCCAGTCTGTAGCTTGGAGTAGGTCAGGGGTTCAATTCCGGTGGAGACCACAGGGTGCCACATGGCAACCCATGACTAGGCCATGTGGCACCTCTCCATTCGTTGAGAACGATGACACTTTTCGAGTGCTGATTCATCCATGTATCTGCCACGTACCCTGACACCTGTCACCATACCTTCCTAGTCAGCCTGCTGACGTCATCCATGCCACGTGTCACCCTTACAGTGGTGACACATGTCACCCTCTAACTGGTCCAACTGTGCTTGTCATATGCTCCATCACCTACCACGTGTCATCACCAGAAGCTACCACATCAGTTGTACGACCGTACAGCCTGTACAATCAGCCTGCCATGTGGCACTATATAGACTGTACGGACTGTACAACCACCCATTTTTTTGCCTGTTTGGGTTTTCGAACAGAATGTGATATCTTTCGCATATGAAGCCCATTTGACAAAGTAAATATATGGCCAGAATTAGGAAGACGAGATAGACGCAATGGTGTTGGTTTCATCAGATTCCGAGCACTTTCATTTTTGAGCCTTTTTGAGCCCTGTCAGGCTCTTGGATCTAATTCTAGATCAAAGAAGGATCCCAAGGTTATCACAAAACTCCTCCATCCTTTATGTTGGAAGGTTTACAATTGGGAGTGAGCTTGTCATTGATGGCAAGAACAGCGATGACAAAGATCAGCATGATCAACAACGTAGTGACAATGGAAGAGGAGGAGAAACATTGAATGTTGGATCTTATTCAGAATCCCCGATGACCGTCAGATATGAATTCGGAGAGGAGTAGCACGCAGTAGACGAGAATAGATCTCGGGTGTTCTATCTAAGCGTAGGGTCCATCCATCATTGGATCAGGGAGAACTTGCACGTTCATTAAAGAGAAAGAAGAGGCGAAATGCAAAATACCGAAATATGTTGGTCTAACTCCATTTCGAAGTTTCATAGATCGGGACTTGAAGGCTTGAGACCCCTCATCATAAGAAGGTGAAATCTTGAAGTGGCGAAATCGCGAAGTGGAAAAATCGTGAAGTGGCGAAATTGCAAAGTGCCGAAATCGTGAAATGAGAAATGGCGAAATGATCCTAGCAGTTGGATCAAGGTGTAATCTAGGCCGTCAGATCCAGGAGGTGAATATGGAAGACCATGTCAGAAAGGATAGTCATGGACTGTTGGATCAAGAGGACACATGGAAAAAAATGAGAGCACCACAAAGACTCCATTTCTGAGTTTCACAGATCGGGAAATCCAAAGGAAAGAGGTTCAAACTCGTGATACGTGAGATCACAAAAAGATCTTGACTGTCAGATCAACAAGGATTCTGGACCATTGATCTAAGCTTCATCTCGGAGCTTCGCCTATCGCGACTTGGAGTGACGAGAACCTTCATCACAGGAATCGCAGGATGAGAATTCACGATAAGATCTGGACCGTCAATTAACCAAGAACGTGGACCATCGATCTGAGCTCCATCTCGGAGCTTCGCCTATCGTGACTTGGAGTGACGAGAACCTCCATCACAAGAATCGTGAGATGTGAATTCACGATAATATCTGGACCGTCAATTCACCAAGAATGTGGACCGTCGATCTGAGTTCCATCTCGGAGTTTCACCTATTGCGACTTGGAGTGACGAGAACCTCCATCTAAGGAACAGTGAGATGCAAGATCGCGAAAAGATCTGGACCATTGATTCATCAAGATCATGGAACGTCGATCAGGGTCAATGAATATCATGAGTTCGAAGCGCCTTTTAGTGCAACCGGTGGTCACTGTCTGTGGTCACATAGAGAAGGGAGCTAGAGCATCCAAGCTCCTTTTCAAAGCTCATGACATGGAGGGTCAAGATGTCTCATCGCAGAATCTTTGAATTGCAAAAGTGTGAAATGGGTAAATAACGACAATACCCTTCAGAGTTAATCCAATGGTGCAGGCGAATTTGAGCATAATCAGAGGTCTAATCTTGCTCCTCACAGTATAACTACTAGAAACCATTGATGGTTTCTGCTAGTGGAGCTGAAGAGTCTCTAGGAATCTTCCAATGGGATGAAGATATGTCATAGGGGTGATTGACAGCTGGAAGAGGGTTAGAGCCTATAGTTGAAACAAAGAGGGTGAGCTCGATTGTAACAGAGAAGACGAAGAGTCTCAACTGCCAGAGAGGCTGAGGAATCTCAGTAGAACACCCAGTGATGCTGGACATGTGGTGGGAACCACCAGAGAAGCTGAAGAGTTGCAATGATCAGGGAGAGCACTCGAAAGGTGGAGGATATCGGTGCAGTGTGAGTATGCATAGGTATTGTGTGCATTGCATGCACAAGGTGCACAGAAGCTATAAGTACATGGTACAGAGAAGAGATGTAGTTGTTGTTGCTGTTGGAGTTGATGTGGTTGTTGTTGTTGAAGGTGATTCATGTGTGAAGAAGGAGGAAAGTGCAGCAGCTGAGATAAATAGAAGAGGAACTGTGCAGTGAATGGACATGGTGCATAGAGCATAAAAAGAAGAATAACACACAGCACAAGTCATGTGTGAAGGAAGGAAGTGAGGCAGACACAACAAAGAAATGCAGCAGAACAATGATGAGTCTGGTAAGACATTGTTGAACATTATATCACTGTAATGAGTTTCAGTAGTAAAGATTTATAAAACAGGGTGGTAGGGAGGTGCTAGGGAGGTGCTAGGGAGGATTGTTGTCCTCAGAGTTTCAAGTGGGTGCTTGAACATAGGGAGTTGGTGCTGCCTTCTAGTTGGTGCTAGAGAAACCAGGGAGTTGGTGCTTCCTTCTAGTTGGTGCTAGAGAAACCAAGGAGTTGGTGCTTCCTTCTAGTGGGTGTTAGAGAAAATAGAGAGTTGGTGCTCTCGGCAAGTAGAAACATGCAAAACTAAGGTTTTAGCCTCATTATGAGTTGGTGTTCATATGTATGATAATGTAAATAATGTAACTATTACTTATCATATAAAGAAAAAGAGGTTTTTACCCTGTATGGGTTTCCTCGAGAAATATTTGTCTTTGTGTTTCTCATATATGTGACTGATGATGAATGTGCCATTGTTTATTTCCCTGCATTATTGTGATCATCATTGAGTGCCTCGTAAAGATTTTAAAAGAAGCATAATTGTTTAAGCTCGGGCACAACTGATTCACCCCCCCTCTCAGTTGTCCAACAATTGGTATCAGAGCTTGCCCCTTTTATCTAAAGGTAGGTCCTAGATCTTAAACATGTCAATCCATGAAGGAAATTCAACCAATAAGGCCCCACTATTCAATGGAACAAACTTTGCCTTCTGGAAAGTTAGAATGAGAACCTACATAATGGATTTAGGTGCAGATGTCTGGGATGTGGTAGACACTGGTTATGTAAAGCCAGTTGTGCTAGCTAATAAGGATGACAAGCTACAATTTATCTTCAACTCTAAAGCTATGAATTTTATCTTGAGTGGGATTGCAAAAGAAGAATTCAAGAAAGTTATGCACCTAGGAACTGCCAAAGAAATGTGGGACAAACTCATTAATAGTTATGAAGGTAATGAAAAGGTAAAGGATGACAAGCTTCAAACCTATAGAATACAGTTTGAACAGCTGAAGATGAAGGAAGATGAAAATGTTGGAAAATATTTTCTGAGAGTAGAAGAAATGGTAAATGCAATGAAGGCACTTGGTGAAACAATTGAGGAACCTTCTTTAGTTCATAAAATCTTGAGATCTCTCCCAAATAGGTTCAACCTGAAGGTCTCTACTATAGAAGAACTTAATGATTTAAAAACCTTGGAGTTTGATCAACTTCTAGGACCATTGATTACATATGAAATGAGAATAGTTAAAGATAAACCCACCTCTAGAGAAGCATAATTTAAGGCAGACAAGAATGAGGATTCCAAAGACGATGAAATTGAAGAAAAAATTGTGAAGATACTAAAGAATGGATCAGGCAAATACAAAGGTAAATTGTCTTTCAAATGATTCAACTGTGGTAGGATAGGTCATTTTGCAAATAAATGTCCCCACAAAGGAAAGGATCAGACTTGTGATGATGAGGAAAAATACAAGCATAGAAATTTCTTTAAAGAGAATAATTTTAAGAAGAAAAGTCTTTGCGTAAACAATGATGATGATCCTTCAATGATGAAGACAATGATTCATCTATTGAACATAAACTAAATGACTTCATACTTATTTCCAAAGAGGACTATGACAATAACAACACATGGAGTGATGTTAATGAAGAAGAAGTTGTGGTTGACATGGAAGGATAACTGATCAGTGCACTAGCAGAGATTGACATACTAAGAATCAAGAACAGAAAGCAAAGACAATTGTTGATATAGTTCGAGAAAGACAGTAAAGAACCTGATGAAGACATTGTCCTACTAAAAGTAGAATTGGAAGAGGCAAAGAAAATCGAAGAGATTCTGAAATAGTAGTTATTAGAAAAGAAGGCAAGATGTGAAGCATTAGAACAAGAAGTAGTGAAAAAGAGGAAAGAAATGGAGAAGTTTCAAGCCTTGTATAATCATAATCTGTCAAGTATCAAAGCCTCAAAAGGATTAGTCACCATTCTGAATCAACAAAGGAATCCAAAACTGAAAACTGGCTTGGGTTATGAAGAGGGATCAAGCAGTGGCAAGCCAGGAAATGAAGAACCCATCAAGTTTGTCAAAAGTACAACCAATGACAATAACAAACCTGCAGAAACAAAGGAAGACAATCAGTTGCCCAGGACAAGTAAAGAAAAAGGTGCCAAGACTGAATCTGTAGAACGAAGAAACAATGTGCTCTCTGTTGAAAGACATCATCAGCAAGGAAGAAATCGTTTTTCTCAAAGAAGACAACTATTTTCCAAGTACAAAGAATTTTTCTATGGCTATTGTTTCTGCTATTCTAACTTTGGTCACAAAGTTGTAAATTGTTCCTTAAGACTTAGACATGAGAAATTAAGATCTCAAAGGAACAAATACTTGCCACAACAAAGAATGATGAAGCCAAGTAACAAACCTTCACAGATTGCCAATTGCCAAATTAAGTCTAGGGACATGCAACTAAAGAGGTCAAGAAATAATCAACAGTCAATGAGTAGACAGCGTTGCACCAATAAGTTTAACCTGTTGAACAATGAGATTGAATGCTACATCTGTCATAACTATGGACACAAATCTATTGATTGTCGTTTAAGGGAATATGAACCAGATTCGAAATCCCCTGCTGAAAATGTCAAGTTTTGGATGAAGAAGGATAGTGACAAGTGTGGATTAGTGTTGTCCGCTCAAAGAAAAACTAACCCTTGGTATATAGACAGTGGATGCTCCAAACACATGACGAGATACAAAAGCAAGTTTCTATCTCTAAGTGAAAGAAAATCAGGAAACATAACCTTTGGAAATGATGCTCCAGGGAAAATAAAGGGCAAAGGGATGGTGAGCTTAAGTAATGGAAAAGGAAAATCCAAATATGTTCTACTTGTAGATGGGATGAAACATAATCTGCTCAATGTAGGTCAAATGTGTGACAGAGGATGTGAAGTGGTGTTCATGTCCAAGGACTGCAAGATAAAATATGTAACCTCAAGACAAGTGGTGGCCAAACGCATAAGGACAGAAAATAATGTATATGTGCTGAAATAAAATAGAGAAGAATGTCATCTAAGCAGACATGATGAAATTTGGTTATGGCATAGAATACTTGGACATATAAACTTTGACCAATTAATCAAACTCAAAAAACTCGAGGTAGTAAAAGATCTTCCAAGGATATCAAAGCCCCAAGATTCATTGTGTAAACCCTGCCATGTAGGGACGCAAAACAGGACACAGTTTAAGTCCAAGAGTTTTACTTCAATAGAAAAACCACTCCAACTAGTTCATATGGATTTATGTGGACCATCAAGACAAGAAGGCACAGGGAAAGAAAACTACTTCATGTTGATTATCGATGATTACTCCAGAATTACTTGGGTTGCCTTTCTCAAACAAAAGGCTGAAGAATTTGAGAAGTTTAAAATATTTAAGGCTTTAATTGAGACTCAAACAAGGAAGAGGTTAAAGGAAGTAAGATCAGACCGAGGAGGAGATTTTATGTCAAAAGACTTCAAGGAATTTTGCGATGAGCATGGGATCAAGAGAGAATACACAATCCCAAGAAGTCCACAACAAAATGGAGTAGTTGAGAGGAAAAATAGAACAGTGCAGGAAATGGCCAAGTTAATGATGAATGAGAAGAACATTGGTCAAACCTACTGGGTAGAAGCAATACACACAACAATCCATGTTCTTAATAAAGCCCACCTCAGACCACAAAGTGACAAGACATCTTATGAACTGTGTTTTGGAAGAATTGCTTCAATTAAACGCTTCAAAGTCTTTGGGAGTAAATGCTACATAATGAATAATGATGAAAACCTTGGCAAATATGATGACAAGGCTGATGAAGATATCTTCTTGGGGTATGCTACAAATAGTAAAGGATACAAATGTTATAATAAGAGGCTGCATAAAATGGTTGAATGTATTGATGTAAAAGTTGATGAAGGAATCCCAGCAAGAGAGATGTACAGAAATGAGTCTTCTATAGAAGACACATCTGAAGTTGAAGATCAACAGGTCCAAGAATCAAAAAATGAAGACTCTGAATCAGATCAAGACTCAGACACTCAAACATACTCAAATCAACAGTCAACTTCAAATTCCTCCTCTAGAATCATTCAAAAGAATCATCCTGCAAGTCAAATAATTGAAGAAAAAGACAAAGGTGTACAAACCAAGAGAAAGCTAATCAAAACCACCAAACAATCTCATATAGATTTCATATCCATGCTGGAACCCAAGAATTTCAATGAAGCAAGTAAAGATGATCACTGGGTTAAAGCAATGAATGATGAACTTGATCAGATTGAGAAAAACAATACGTGGGAGATGGTTCATAGACCTGAAGGTAAAAACATCATTGGCTCCAGATGGATCTTTAAGAATAAGTTGAATGAGCAAGGACAAGTTGTCAAGAACAAAGCAAGGTTAGTCTATAAAGGTTATGCTTAGATAGAAAGAGTGGATTATTATGAAACATTTGTGCCCGTAGCAAGATTAGAAGTTATTAGAATGTTTCTTGCCTATGCTTGTTATAAAAGGTTTAAAGTCTATCAAATGGATGTCAAGTCAGCTTTTCTAAATGGATATTTAAGTGAAGAAGTCTATATGGAACAACCAGAGGGTTTCAAACTGACTGATAACCTTGACTTAGTATGTAATTTGAAGAATGCTTTATATGGGTTAAAACAAGCCCCTCGAGCCTGGTATCATAGACTGGATACGTATCTTAAATACAAAAGGTTCAAGAGAGGAACAACTGGAAACAATCTGTATATTAGAACAAAGGATAATAATTTGCTCATCGTATTGGTCTATGTGGATGACATCATATCCGGATGTAATAAGGATCCATGGGTACAATGGTTTGCTTCTGCCATGGAATCTAAGTTTGAAATTTCCATGATAGGAGAACTGTCATTTTTTCTTGGTCTGCAAATTACTTAGAGGTCTGAATGGATGTTCATTTCTCAAGAAAAATATCTAAGAGAAATGTTGAAAAGGTTTCAAATGGAAGATTCTAAACTTGTGGGCACACCTATGGTTACTGGCTACAAATTGACCAAGGATGATGACTCACCTGATGTTGATCAACGTTCATATAGGTAAATGATAGGCAGCCTGTTGTACATCACAGCATATCGCCCAGACATAATGCATGTTGTAGGAATAGTTGGAAGATATCAGTCTGCACCTAAACAAAGTCATTTGCAAGCTATCAAAAGGATATTCAAGTATTTGAAAGAAACAATGGCTTATGGTCTGTGGTATCCCAGAAATCAAAATTTTCAGCTAACTACTTATTCAGATGCATATTGGGCAAACTCTGTTGATGAGAGAAAAAGAACCAGTGGAGGAGCATTCTTCCTGGGTGACTCTTTAGTATCCTGGATTAGTAAAAAACAAGGTTCCATTTCTTTATCAAAAGATTAGCACAGTCGTTCAGGGTTTCCATCAATGCCAAAGGGGGAGATTGTTGGAAGGTTTACAACTAGTAGTGAGCTTGTCATTGATGGAAATAACAACGATGGAAAAGATCAGCATGATCAACAACGTAGTGATAATGGAAGAGGAGGAGCAACAGTGAACATTGGATCTTATTCAAAATCCCCGATGACTGTCAGATATGAATTCAGAGAGGAGTAGCACGCAGTAGATGAGAATAGATCTTGGGCGTTCGATATAAGCACGGGGTCCATCCATCATTGGATCAGGGAGAACCTACACATTCATTAAAGAGAAATAAGAGGTGAAATGTGAAATGCCAAAATATGTTGTTCTGACTCCATTTCGAAGTTTCATAGATCAAGACTTGAAGTCTTGAGACCCCTCATCATAAGAAGGTGAAATCATGAAGTGGAAAAATCGTGAAGTGGCGAAATCGCAAAGTGTCGAAATCATGAAATGAGAAATGGTGAAATGATCCTAGCCGTTGGATCAAGGTGTGATCTAGGTCATCAGATCCAGGAGGTGAATATGACAGACCACGTTAGAAAGGATAGTCATGGACCATTGGATCAAGAGGACGCGTGGTGAAAAACTAGAGCACCACAAAGACTCCATTTCGGAGTTTCACAGATCAGGAAATCCAAAGGAAAGAGGTTCAAACTCGCGATACGCGAGATCACGAAAATATCTTGACCATCATATCACCAAGGATTCTAGACCGTTGATCTAAGATCCATCTCGGAGCTTCACCTATCACGACTTGGAGTGACGAGAACCTCCATCACAGGAAAATCGAGATGCAAATTCACGATAAGATTTGGACCGTCAATTCACCAAGAACGTGGACCATTAATCTGAGCTCCATCTCGGAGCTTCGCCTATCGCAACTTGGAGTGACGAGAACCTCCATCACAGGAATCGTGAGATGTGAATTCATGATAAGATCTATACCATCAATTCACCAAGAACATGGACCATCGATCTGAGCTCCATATTGGAGTTTCTCCTATCATGACTTGGAGTGATGAGAACCTCCATCTAAGAAACAATGAGATGCGAGATCAGGAAAATATCTGGACCGTTGATTCATCGAGATCATGGAACGTCGATCAGGGTCGATGAAGATCATGAGTTCGAAGTGCCTTTTATCGCAGCTGGTTCTCACCATCTGTGGTCACGTAGAGGAGGGAGCTAGAGCAGCCAAGCTCCTTTTTAGAGCTTGTGACATGGAGAGTTAAGATGTCTCATCATAGAATCTCCGAATTGTGAAAGTGTGAAACAGGTAAATAACGACAATACCCTTTAGAGTTAATCCAATGGTGCAGGTGAATTTGAGCATAATCAGAGGGCTAATCTTGCTCCTCATAGTATAATTGCTAGAAACCATTGATGGTTTCTGCCAGAGGAGCTGAAGAGTCTATGGGAATTTTCCAATGGGATGAAGATAGGTCATAGGGGTGATTGACTGTTGGAAGAGGGTTGGAGCTTGTAGCTAAAAAAAAGAGGGTGAGCTCGACTATAACAGAGAAGATGAAGAGTCTCAACTTCTAGAGAGGCTGAGGAATCTCAGTATAACACCCAGTGATGTTGGACACGTGGTGGGAACCACCAGAGAAGCTAAAGAGTTGTGATGATTAGGCAGAGCACTTGAGAGGTGGAGGATATCGACACGGTGTGAGAATGCAGAGGTATTGCGTGCATTGCATGCACAAGGTGCACAAAAGCTATAAGTACACGGTACAGAGAAGAGATGTGGTTGTTGTTGTTGTTGGAGTTGCTTTTGTTGAAGGTGATTCATGTGTGAAGAAGGACGAAAGTGCAACAGATGAACTGAATAGAAGAGGAACTGTACAGTGAATGGACATGGCGCATAGAGAATAAAAAACAGAACAACAGGCAATGCAAGTCATGTGTGCAGGAAGGAAGTGATGCAGACAGAGCAACGAAATGCAGCAGAACAGTGATGAGTCTGGTAATCCATTCTTGAACATTATATCATTGTAATGAGTTTCAGTAGCAAGGATTTATAAAATAGGGTGGTAGGGAGGTTCTATGGAGGACTGTTGTCCTCATAGGTTCAAGTGGATGCTTGAACATAGGGAGTTGGTGCTTCCTTCTAGTTGGTGCTAGACAAACTAGGGAGCTGGTGCTTCCTTCTAGTTGGTGCTTCCTTCTAGTGGGTGCTAGAGAAAACAGAGTGTTGGTGCTCTCAACAAGTAGTATCTTGCAAAACTGAGGTTCCAGCCTCATTATGAGTCGGTTCTCATATGTATGATAATGTAAAGAATGTAACTAGTACTTATCATATAAAGAAAAAGAGGTTTTTACCCTGGATGGGTTTCCTCGAGAAATATTTGTCTCTGTGTTTATCATATATGTGACTGATGCTGAATGTGCCATTGTTTATTTCCTTGCATTATTTTGATCATCATTGAGTGCCTTGTAAAGATTTTAAAATAAGCATAATTGTTTAAGCTCGGGCACAACTAATTCACCCACCTTCTCAGTTGTCCAACACTTTATTCTTCAC
The DNA here is from genome assembly GCA_009831015.1 of Picea engelmannii. NCBI lineage: Eukaryota > Viridiplantae > Streptophyta > Pinopsida > Pinales > Pinaceae > Picea > Picea engelmannii. The sequence goes on along the minus strand of ML780884.1, from coordinate 311,381 downwards.
CCTTAAGCGTATAGGGCTACGTATATGGAAGGGGTCTTATAACTCATCCTAAAATCATATTTTCATAAGGTTCTGAAAACGCTCACCCTTCCACAATGTGATCTTTAACCTAGGAAACAATAACTAGTTGCTTAACCATAAAGTCATGGGGTCGAGTTTTTTTTCTTTTCCATCGGAAAACTAACATAAAGACCAAGTTATGGTCCTCTAGTGATTATTAAATCAGTGGTTGATCGTAGTGAATTAATTAATCCAAAGGCTAGTGGGAGAGATGGTTCACTGTCATATTAATTAAATCTCTGCAACTTCATTGATGACAACCCTGCTAACCTCATTGAATTCGTTTGGCTCTGCACCTGAAGTTCACCCTGACCCTGTCATCGTCACATGACTACCTGTCCTCTATACTCCCCTCATTTAATATGAGGCGATAAGGCATCGTTTAGGCTTTAGGGTAACTCCACCATTTGAAATTTCTAAGATTTTGTTTCCCTAGAAGGGTTTTCATGTATCGCATTTTTTTCCTGAGGCCAAGTCTATAAGTAGTGGTGTAATGTTCCATGGAGGGTCTATGTATCCTAATTTCTTTCTGAGGCGAAGGCTGTAGTGTAAAGGGTGGTTATGCCATGGATGTAACTGACAAAACGATTTGAACTCTGGTAAGTTATTCCTTAAACAAAGCCCTGGTGTAGCGTTAAATAAAGTTGTTACTATGTTAATCACCATCGAGTCCTTCCAGTCTCGTTGTACTTCTCCCTTTCGATGATTTTCTTTGTCAAGGTTCATCAATGTCCTTCAGGGTTACGGTTTCTTAATAGTATAGTTTTTTGGGTGATAGGAATGACTGTGTAATTCTTAGGTCTCAGCTTTACCTTCCTATTTTCTCTAAGGAATACCGAAGAGGTATGTTGGCCCCATGAATAGTTTGTCGAAGGGAAAATCTTACTTTTGAGTAGTGTACTACTTACCCTTTGACTAACTTCCCTTATTTTGGATGAAGTCGTCCTTCCACAGGCTCACCAGAACTTCTACTGGTTCTTTCCATTATTATTGATTTAAATGTATTCTATTTTTATGATGCCCGAATAGAATTATTGGGAGTCTGATGGCACTTACCCTTTTAAAAAATTGAAAGGGAAACCCTGTCCCTTGATGGGAAGTGGTTAATCTCCATCATCGTAGTGTAACAAATATGTTTAAATTTGACTACAAGTATTCGCTATAGTTTTTTGGTCCAAGAAAAGATTAAGCTACTTTTGTTAATAGTTTTCTTTACGAAATGTCTATGTTATTGATTTGGCTTCTATTTATGGCGTAATTGTATAAAATAGGGGCTTTCCTATTGATTGATTACATGTAGGAGAAAAATCTTACGAGATTGTTATCATCACTAATGATGGGCCTTGTTTCTGCAAGGACCCATCAGAGATTTAATGCGCCTTCCTCCTTCAACTCAGACATCCATCTGGAAAGGAAGCGGTTGTCAGGATTTTCGGGCTCGCACATCAAAGATAAGTATCTTGTTGGTTAACATTTTTGTTCTTACATTTTATTTCTTCTGTTACCTGGTTACCCGAGTAAGGCTAAAGTTTTCAGGGTTTGGTTTTCCTTTACAGGTATCTATTTCCACCTATGCTCGTCTTGGATTCCCACCTCTACCTTCGGCGCCAAAGGTATACGGGTTCTGAACCCTTCATCACTTTGGCTAGCTCTACATGTTCTAGAATCATCCAGAGGAAAAGTCACCTACTTCAATTTGGTCTATTATAAATAGTTTTCTTTGTGATTTCTAAAAGAAACATGGTTCCCTAAGGAAATTATTGGGGCATTTCCATTCTAGGATAATGACCGTCTTTATACCATCGTTCAAATGTTTTCTTTGATATCATATTTGGTAAATCTATGTAATACAGTTTCCTGTTTATTTAATAAAAAGCGCGCCTGGCCGCAATTAATCAAAATGATGATTGTATTTGTTCAATTCCGCAACTGAACTTGTTAATTAGGGGGAAATAATGAAGTTCTATATAGTTTGACTCTGTCTGATGTTAATTACCTATTTCGTTACAGAAAGGAAGAAAAATACCCAAAATTAAATAATGGGATTACTGGTACCATTTGTTCTACTGTATTTGATTCATGTATATAAAAATGCATTGCTCTTGACTGGACTACTTTAACTATGTGATTCGATTTTGATTCAAGTATAAAAAAGAATGCATTGCTCTTGACTAAACTACTTTAACTCTGTAATTCAATTTTGATTCATGTACAAAAATGCATTTCTCTTGACTGAAATATTTTTACTCTGTATTAGATTTATGGATGTGGTTACGAGTCTGTCGAGAATTTTATCACACTCAGAAGATGGGAAAAGAACACTTATGAGTACATACGTATATACATATATATTTATATACGTATTTTTTTGTGTAGGCACCAGGTTCTGTTTTTCGTTATCGGCCTACCAATAGTAATTAATTTCATACTATTACCGATCTATCTTGAAATTGTGTCGTTCCGTACTAGCTAAAATCCATACTAAGGGGTAGAAAATATTTTGTTTTCATTTATAAATCTGAAAACTTGCAGGAACACCTACTATATATATATATATATATATATACTAGTTTCAATCTATTCATATTTAAATGTTTTTACCCCATAGGTTTCGATGTACAGGGAATACCTCTATTATAACAGAAAATCCAATTACAAAAAAGAGAGTTACTTTCAAAATTTTAGTCATGCTAATCCATTCGATTGTTGTAGGAAGAAAAATAATAAATTCTAACTTTCATACAGACTCTAAATAAATAATGAAGAAATACTTGGAAAATTATCATAACCATCCTGTCGACAGTTTAACTTCACACATTCGTATAATCGAACAGTTTTTCATTTAGGTTATGGTGTCCCTACAGACCTTAAGGAAATAATTCAATTTAGATGCAACAAATACATTAGATCAGATATACGATCATTCCTAATAAGAAAGGGAAAATTACATCTCTAAACCAGTGCACATTCACATAGAAAAGGAAAGATTACATATCTGAACCAATGCGTAGAAAGACAAAGGGAACAACCACGTTCCTCTGAACTATAGAATAGGGCAGCCAAATCGCTTTCCCAATTCACTCCCTAGCCTAACCATGAATCCATGAGGGCGAACTTGAAATATCCTCTTCAACAATGTCTTCCTCTATGAGTAGTCTTTTCCCTTGCCTCACACTCAGAATCAATGTTCATATCAATAAGTATTCAGTAGTTCCTCTTCCCAGCATACTCGACAATGTCCTTCCTCCTCACATATGCTATTTAACAAAACAATGCCTTTGCCTAGGTCTTACTTCCCCCCTTGGGAATTTTCGCAGCTTTCTATATCCCTTATTTTCAGGGGCTGCCAATGGCCAAATCTCTGATTCGCCACTTGTAATAATCAGCCAAGAGGTAGTTCCAACATTTTCCCCACTCATGGAGTCATGGTCACTGATTTTAACATGGTTATTCCATTTGTCCTCCTGCAATCAATATACAATATTTTGTTTTCATACAAGTGTCATAGTCAAATAGTTAATTGGGTCAAATCAGATCTCTGCCCAACATTCATAATAATTAATTACAATTATCAAATTCCAAATTCGAAATTGCCATAAATGGAAAAAAAATTCCAAATTCAAATTTACTAAAAATGGAATAATTTTCCAACAAATTTTAAATTTCAAAATTACTTTATTTTTGGGGATGTCACATGTTTGAAGTAATTGGTAGGGAAATCATGGAGTATGGGAGGTAAGAGAACATGCTTGTATATATCTCAAATTTTTACAGGTGTAGGAGTATGTAGAGGGATTGTAATACTAGGCTTAACCTCTTGAGGCTCGTCATGTTGAACATGCTCTTCATAAATTTTGGCAGTATCATCTGGATTAGGATCATGAGAAGGGAATAAATAATTAAAAATGAAAACTATGATATCTGAGATAAATTTCCATCTTAAATACCTGATATTTTCAAATGGTCTGGTCATGTTTTAGGTTCTTCCTCCAGTGGAGTCTTTGAATTGGAACTAATCTAGAGTTGATTGGAGTTGCTAGTTGGAGGATTCAACCTTCTCGTGTCTGATCATTTTCCACCATCGGTAATTAGAGCTGGAACTTGATATGCTTTCTGAACAACATTCCCCAGTATGGTCACCACTATGTTAGCACTCTGTAATTTCTCATGCTGAAGAAGAAATGGGAAGAGGTAACCACAAAACCACTTTAGAGTCAAGGATCTAGCCCTCCAATACTTAGAGAGGGATCTCTCTGTATGATTTATCTTTTTTTTCTAGGAATTTTAGGCTAGTTATGATAGTACAGGGTTTGTTTTTTTAAATTGGTTGGTTGGAACAAGAAGGGAATGTCATTGGGAAATGGAGTCAAAGAGTCCTAATTCAATCAAGGCAGGTTCTACAGAAAACATAACAGGGAAGTATAAGCACCCATGTTAGATTCTTAATATTGATGAGTGATTTGAAAAGAAAGGTGATTGGATCGGATTATACCAGAGCAGTTAAGAATTTTGGAAGTAACCCTCAAGCAGAAAACATTGAGATTATCCAAAGCGAGGAAAATAATGCACATCAAAACAAATTATGTCTTTCAGTCTTATATTGAATAATTTAGATTGGAAACACATAAAATTATAACAGATAAGGGAGAAACATAAACATAGGTAGAATGCACTTCACCAACATAAATGACACAAGAATCGTGTGAATGTCGCAAGTGTATTATTGAAGTATTGAAAAAAAGGAGGCTTTGTGAGCTCTTTACAAAATTAGTTTCATCCTTCTAACATGTCCCAAATGATCAACCCTTAATACTTTGTAATTTGAAGTATTTATAAGTTTCTTGCAAAGAGTTCAGATTACAAAAATATAGAGATCATGTGGATCTTCTTGGATTTCTGGTGCTTAATTTAATGGAGGTTGTTGAAAACATGTCTTCAACTCATGATGTGTTGTTGATCTTCTAATGTTGTCTAAGCTTATTTCTGCAGAAATTGTGAAGTAGAGTCTGGATTCAGTGATTGAATGTTGATCTTCATCTCTCAAGTCCCTTCATTCCTTTGATTTCATTTCCATCTGTCAATTTTATCCCTTGTAGTTCTGAACTGTTTGCCATGAAAAAAGGGTCGGACTGTTGAAAATAGGGGTCAACTTAGACGTGTGTATCTCTCAAAATATGACAATTCTTTGAAAAAGAAAAGAGGTTATTGTATATGAGTCAGTCCTGAGTAAAAACCTCTCTCTGGTTTTCTAAATTCATCTCCATATTTCCAAAACATGTGCCGCAAAAACATGACAAAAACATGAAAAATGGAAACCTGAAAAATAGTGCTCAGAGATGGCTTCTATTCTCCCAATTCCTCATACCTGTGAAAACAATGAGATATTTTATTGTTATTCAATCCGTTGTGGAGAAGACCCTCTCTTGATTTTTCCAATGCCTTATGGTTTGCCAATAAATTCTCTCTGAAGACACATGGTCAAACTGGGAAAAAATGATTTTTGGTTTGGGGGAAAAGTGGTTTTTCAAGGGGAAGGTGGTATTATGAACCCCCCCTAGGGTGGTAAGTAGTATTAGGGGGGGAGGGTCTGGTAAGCATTGGTGGTGACATGTTTCCAAGTGGAAACCACTTTTCCCAGACCCCCCCCCTTCCTTAAAGTTAGGATTGATGTGGGGGTCTGGGAAAATTTACGGACGTTGATTTACGTTTTTGGGATATGGGCGTAAGGTGCATGTTTTTTTTTTATTATTTATTTGTTTTATGGTTTCTGTTTTTTAAGCTTTGTTTTATTTATTTTTATTTAATATTGTTTTTTTTATTATTATGTTTTAAGTGTTTTTTATTTTCATTTTTGTTTTATATATTTGTATATATGTTTTAAATGTTTTAATTATTTAATTTTGTTTTTATTTGTATTTTATTTTTGTTTTAAGTTTCTTCTATTTTCTTGTATTTTTTTAAAATTGTTTTATAATGTTTTACTATGTTTTGATTTTTTAAATTGTTTTGATTTTTAATTAATGTTTAATTTTTCTTAATATCTTTTTAATTTAATTTATTACTACACTAACCTAATTGCTAACTTAAACAAACTAACCTAATTACTAATTATTTAATTAATTATTGTTAATTAGTTAAAAGCCTAAGTTTTAATTAATTGTTAATTAATTTATTATTAACAACCCGAACCCAGTTTTATTAATCTAGTTACACTTAACATTAATACTAACCTAATTAAATTAACTCTACTATGTTGATTAATATTAAAAATGACACTAAGCATTTATTATTAACCTATTGTTTTTTTTATCCTAAGTTTGTTTATTCATGTAAGGAGGAAGTTGACAAAGGGTTGAAGAAATGAAGGACACAACAGAGTGATGAAGGATCAGACGAAATGCATGGAGGGAGAAGTGAAATCAACTGACCTAAGCAAGCCATAAGTCTTCATCATGAGAGAAATTCCAAATTGATAGCTAAATAATCATATCACCTATGATTATAGGACCCCGACATATGCTCCACCTGGGGATGACAACTCTTTCAAGAGGTGACAAGAACCACATAACTCTGAACATGTAGACCAACTTTTTATCTATTGGGATGATCCAAAAACTTTATTCTGCAACCTGTATCTATTCTGATCTTTCGATTGAAAACAAATCAAACTGAAGATTGAAATTTGAAATTGATATTAAAAAATTGTTGAAAGGTATGCTCAAAGAGATGAGCTTATTTGCACACTGCTACCTACCCTACACTATTGGAAATCATCCCGAATCAAATTATACAAAAATGCCAATGAAGCCAATCAAGTATCTTATTTAATAACTCTGTTCTCTTACTATTTTTGACAAACATCAGAACCAGAGCTTGTAAGCTCATTAGGAGTCGATTTCCACTCTCAACTTCATAATTTAAAAATTTAGAACTCTGGAAGATCAAAGAGGCTCTATGTATCAATTGACATTTAGAAAAGAAAAGATCCTCCATATAGATAGTTATAGGATAATGAAATACATGACCTATCTCTTGGTATTCAAATTCATCCAATTCCAAATCATAACTTATTACTGTATTTATGATGTTTGTTTCATTATGAAAATTTTGATTTGACTACAGATTTTGATAAGAATTTTGTAATGAGACTTATCCTAAAGTAGGCCATGAAACTGCTTGCCTAATCATGTCTTGATCATAGTTTCTTTTAAACTCGTAACCAACAAATGAACCATGACTTTGACAACACAAGTCATCCAACACATCAACTACTGGATCTTGCAAGGACTGAGATGACTGTATTATTGGTTCCAATACAAATTCCTGATTTTCTGTGTGCTTATCATCCATGATATGATTACATTTCTTTCTTGAAAAACTGAAATGAATTGAAGAGTAATGGTATAGAGTTATAATGCATTAATTCATCTTATGTTTGAAGATCAACATAACTCATGGGCTGTAAATTTGGATCAAGAACAACCTCTATGTCATCAATGACATCTCCCACTGATCCATCAGAACATTCTCCATCCCTACTATTGACAATTTGCTTATAGTTTTCTCTTCGAAACTGAAATGAAGATAAACATAAGGGAAAATAATTTTCACTTACTTTGAGATTTTCTGCATTTTCCTCGTTGTTGTCATAATTAATGTGCACATGATGACTATCATATTTGAGTTGCAACTGATCTTCTTCCTCCCAACAATATGTTGTTGATGATTTTGAATAATTCACCTTGGTGTAATCCTCATCATATTTATCATACTTGGGTAGATCATCGATGAAATAAATGTCATCAAACATACACATCATATCAACTTCTTGTTCCTTTGCAAGTTGAGTTTGAGTCTCACCTTTGACTATGTTGTGAATTGAATACATGAAATAATCATTTTCCAATCCATGATACCAAGGGTGATCTGCAAAGTGTTTGGGAACAATGACCCTTTATTTCTCTGTAACGAATGGAACATGATGCCCTTGAACAACATGTTTTTCTCTTATGCTAATCCTTTGCAACATTTATTCCATGGTGCTTTCCAGAATGTCTAGCATCACCTTTGAGGATGTCAGATGCTCCTTTTATTTGTTCTTTCTCTCTTCTTCCTCCAACTTTGACCTTTTGGTCAACAAATGGGCTTCCACACTTATTGCACTGTCTTGGATTTCTTTGAGTGTTATGGTGTTTCTTTCCCTCAACTGAAATGCCATTTTAGCATCAAAGGCATATGGATAGTGTAAGAGAGCTAAATCATGAGGATGTTTTATATCATCAAACATTGGATGGTAGACTTGATTGAATATGGCTGAAAATCAGTGCACTGTTTCTCCTAGATGTCTTTTCAAGTGATTATATTATTCCAAAATGAGGAATGGATTCCTCTTAATCACCCATTGATCCAAGAAAAATTTCACAAACTAATGGAGATCACTGATGCTTTTAGTTGACATATCTTTATACCATTTCTTATCTCTACTTTGCAAAGATAAAGAAAAAATCCTAATACTAACATCACTTTTTTGCTCCTCAAAAAGGTCAAGATAGTTTTCAAAACCTTGAATTTTTTTTTCAAGAGTGATGTAGTCATATTCCCTATCAAATCTGGGGATATATTTGAAGTAATTGGTAGATAAATCATGGAGTATGGGAGGTAAAACAAGAGGCTTGTATATATCTTGGATTTTTACAGGTGTAGGAGTATCTACAGGGATTGTAACACTAGGCTTAACCTCTTGAGGCTCATCAGGTTGAACATGCTCTTCATAAATTTTGGCAGTATCATCTGGATTATGATCATGAGAAGGGGGGAAATAATTAAAAATAAAACCTATCATATCTTAGATAAACTTCCATCTTAAATACTTGATCTTTTCAGATGGTCTAGTCATGTTTCAGGTTTTTCCTCCAGTAGAGTCTTTGAATGGAACTGATATGGAGTTGATTGGAGTTGTTAAGTTGATGATTCAACCTTCTTGTCTCTGATAATTGTCCACCATTAGTAATCATATCTGGAACTTGATATGCTTTCTGAGGAACATTCCACAGTATGGTTGCCACTATGTTAGCACTATGTAATTTCTCAGTCTGAAGAATAAATGGTCATAGGTAATTACAAAACCACTTTGGAGTCAAGGATCTATCCCTCCAAGACTCAGAGAGGGATCTCTTTGTATGATTTAGCTTTGTTTTCTTGGAATTTAGGCTAGTTATGATAGTACAAGGTTTTGTTTTTTAAATTGGTTGGCTGGAACATGAAGGGAAGGAAATTGGGAAATGGACTCAAAGAGGCCTAATTCATTCAAGGCAGGTTCTACATAAAACATAATAGGGAAGGATAGCCACCTATGTTGGATTCTTAAGATTGATGAGTGATTTGAAAAGAAAGGTGAATGGATTGAATTATACCAGAGTAGTTAAGAATTCTAGAACTAACCCTCAAGAAGAAAACATTGAGATTATCCAAAGCCATGAACATAGTGCACATAAAAAAAAATATATCCTTCAGTCTTCTATTGAATAATTCAGATTGGAAACACATAAAATTTTAACAGAGAAGGGAGAAACATAAACAAAGTTAGAATGCACTTCACCAACATAAATGACACAAGAATCATGTCAATGTCTCAATTCTATTACTGAAGTTTTGAAAGAGGCTCTGTGAGCTCTTTACAAAATTAGTTTCATCCTTCTAACACGTCCCAACTGATCAACCCTTAATACTTTGTAATTAGGAGTATTTATAAGTTTCTTACAAAGAGTTAATATTAAAAAAATATAGATATCTTGTGGATCTTCTTAGTTCTGGTGCTTAATTTAATGGAGGTTGTTGAAAACATGTCTTCAAGTTCTGGTGTGTTGTTGATCTTCTGATGTTGACTGAGCTTGTTTCTGCAAAAATCGGGCAATAGAGTCTGGATTCGATGATTGAATATTGATCTCCAGCCATCAGGTGTCTTCATTTCTTTGATTTCATTTCCAACTGTCAATTTGATCACTCAAAATTCTGAACTGTCTGCAATGAAAAAAGGGTCGGACTGTTGAAAATAGGTGTCAACTTAGACGCTTGTGTCTACCAAAATATGACATTTGTGCTAAACGTGAAAGAGGTTATTGTATATGATTTTTCCCTGAGTAAAAACCTCTCTTTGTTTCTCCAAATTTATCTCCATCTTTCCCAAACATCTGTCGCAAAAACATGACAAAAAAAAGGAAAAATGGAAACCTGAAAAATAATGCTCAAATATGGCTTCGATTCTCCGGGTTCCTGATAACTGTGAAAAAACAGAGAGAGGTTACTATTATTCATCTCGATTCTCCCAGTTCCTGATAACTATGAAAAAATAGAGAAAGTTTATTATTATTCATCACGTTTCGGAGAAAAAACTCTACCAATTCTTCGAAATTCCTTCTGGTTTGCCCATAAATTCTATCAAAAGATTGGTGGTCAAACTGGGAAAAACGATTTTTGATTTGGGGGAAAAGTGGTTTTTGGAGGGGAAGGTGGTATTTTGAACCCCACTAGGGTGGTAAGTGGTATTGGGGTGGGGGGGGTCCGGTAAGACCTGGTGGGGACATGTGTCCAATTGGAAACCACTTTTCCTGGACACTCCCCCTTCGTTAAAGTTAGTATGGATGGGAGGTTTACAAAAATTTATAGGCATTGATTTAAGTTTTTGGGATACGTGCCTAAGGTGCATGTTTGTGTTTTTTTATTTTATTTGTTTTATGTTTTTTGTTTTATACGTTTTGTTTTATTTGTTTTTATTTAATATTGTTTATTTTTATTATGTTTTACGTGTTTTTTATTTTATTTTTTGTTTTATATATTTTTATATATGTTTTAAATGCTATAATTATTTAGTTTTGTTTTTATTTGTATTTTATTTTTGTTTTAAGTTTCTTTTATTTTATTGTATTTGTTTTCTAATTGTTTTCTAATGTTTTATTACGTTTTGATTTTTTAAATTGTTTTTATTTTTAATTAATGTTTAATTTTGTTTAATATATTTTTAATTTAATTTATTATTACACTAACCTAATTGCTAACTTAAACGAACTAACCTAATTACTAAGTATTTAATTAATTATTGTTAATTAGTTACAAGCCTAGGTTTTAATTAATTATTAATTAATCTATTATTAACAACTCTAATCTAGTTTTATTAATCTAACTACACTTAACATTAATACTAACCTAATTAAATTAACTCTACTATGTTTATTAATATTAAAAATGCCAGTAACCATTTATTATTAACCTATTGTTTTTTTTTTCCTAAGCTTGTTTATTCATGTAGGGACGAAATTGTTGGAGGGGTGAAGAAATAAAGGGTGAGGGAATGAAAGGTGCAGTAGGGTGATGAAGGATCAGACGAAATGGATGGAGGGAGAAGTGAAATAAACTGACCTTAACAAGTGAGATGTCTTCATCACGAGAGCAATGCGAGATAGATAGTTGAAGAATCAAATCACCTATGATTATAGGACCCCAACACTCTCCTCCATTATCAGATCTCAAACATTTGATTTTTGAATCCATTTCATTTTCAACCATCTCCTTGTAGACTTTGATGTTTTCAAACACTTATGAATTATTCCTGAGAAAGCAAACTGTAGTCATTCTTTTATAATCATCAACTAATAACATAAATTATTTCTCACCATTTAAACCCTTTGTTGTAGTTGGTCCAACTAGATCAGTATGCACAATTTCCAATGGTCTTTTTATTGAATATTCCTTTGATTTGAACTTGGTATTTGTTTTCTTTCCTTCTTGACAATGCTTGCATAAAGTGTTGGTTGGTTTGGTGATCTAGGGAATTTCTGTAATGCTTCCTTTTTGTTGACTTTTATAAGTTTATCAGAGTGTATGTGACCCATTCTTCTGTGCCATAGCCAACTTTCATCTTCCTTTCCTAGACAACACTTTTCATTTCTAATTTCACTTAATATATATATGTTGCTTGAAATTCTTGCAGTTGTTGCAATCAATTTTCTTGAACCTTCTTTTCTTACCTCGCACTTATGTGAATCGAAAGTAAGTTTATGACCTTGGTCACACATTTTACTTTCACTTAGAAGATTATGTTATTAGCCTCTTTCTCATATACAATCATTAAGTCTAAGTAACCTTTGTATATTTTACATACTAGGATATAGTTGTTATCCTAAGTGTGTTTCTAGATTCCTATATTTGCTACTCCTACCTTATCTCATGATGAGGTGTCGATGTGAGAACGATTGAAGTGGTTTCATTATTGTATTATATATTTGTATCATTAAGATGAATACAATGTTGAGAATTATGGCTTGAGGCCTTTTCGGCCAATCTTCTTATCCTAATATTATTATGCTCAATCTCTTCAATTGGTATTAGAGCCTGGTTGAGCTTAATCTCTCACGGGAATGCCAGGAAGATGGAATAAGTTGTGAGAGTCTATTTATGTAGATTAGGATTAGGCGTGTGAGCGTGATTGTTCCTGCATACTTGTGTGTGAATAGTTGTGAGCATTTGTACAGTGCAGTCGACATCTTTGAAGAGAGGGAATTGTAGCGTGCGGAATCAAAGAACATGCATGCAGTGAATAACAAGGCATCAAAGAGAAATAGGGGAGAATATATATGAAATCTACTGTAGAAGTGTTGCTAAGAGGAATCATGATTTGTGATAAGAATTGTCATCCACAATTCATATTGTTGCCATTGAGATTGCTGCCAGCCGCCTGCAATTGAGATCACTGCCAAGGAATGCCATCCATTGTGAAAATTTGTGTGCAAATCCATTTGAGATAATTGCTGCAGGATTTCCATTAGGATCCAAAAGGTCACACGAACAACAATTGTCGCTCTGATATCTTCAGAAGGAAACTATCATATGAAATCAAATTCATTGAATACCTTCTACGTTTTGGATATCGGGCCACGGTCCTTGCCTGCAATTAGATTAAACAAATCTTCCCTCTCTCGAAGAAGTTCTACTATTAAAAGAATGAGATTCAATCTTGAGCTGTTAAACAAGTCACATGCGACCATTCTGAAGTTTCAATTATTGAATGTTTCTTTCTGCATGCGAAAGCTACCAGGGGTGGAAAATTCGATTTCATTGGAGGATCTTGATGCTCATAAATGTCCAAAACTGCATGGTGACCTAGCACATCTCATGCATCAATGATTGAAGGAGACAAGGACAGTGAATCCTATAAATCGATTTATCAATATTGTCATGAAAACTGAATTTTTTGAGGATTGAATGGAATGGAATTTAATTACCTTTGAAAGATTTTTTGTTTAAGATTGATGGTGTGGACATAAAATTAATTGTTCCACAGTGATGATCTTCTATGAATAAGATCTTTGATTCTGAGTGCGAAATATGATTTTCATTTTGAACCCAGCTGTGGCTATTTTGCTTGGCGATGCGTCTTTCTTTTCCGGTTGAGAAAGTCAATTGGCATCCCGAAAATCAATTGCTTATTGTATTAGTCGACCATTATCAGAATCTCATGTTTCCCATAAATGATGCATGCACTTCCCAGGAAGCACTGATTATTCTCATTCCAACCTTGTAATACAACACACCCTTTTTTACATAGTGAAAGAATTTCATATTGCACCACGTTTTTCAATCTAGAAAGTGATTTTCTCTAGGATTTCATTCCAGAAAATTTTGTAGAAAAAATCCACGTGGATTCAGCTTAGATCCGTTGAGCATGTAGTGAAATCCTTTAACATTGTCCTTTCAGCGTGAATATTTCATGAAGGGAGAGCTCTATCCATGTATGCCCTTGATCTATGCAGAAAAATAGACTCAAGTGGCACATGTGTAAGAGAGACAGCTCAATTTCTTCAATTGGTAACTATAAGGAAAAGTCAAAGTATTAAAGTGTTTTTTTTAAATGTACATTTCAAGGGGGAAACTAGAAGAGCATCGTAAGATTTTATTTTAGGGGGATGAGTGAAGGTTTAGATATAAGATGTGATGACAACAACTGCAATTGAAAAGTGAATCGCTTTTAAGTGTAAGAGCTCATTGTATCAAGAATAATAAAAGTTCATTTTTTGTGGTGTTGAAGTGTCCTAGATCCGCCCGAAATTGAATAAGGGGATCTTAGGTACATCTTGTGTAGTGTGTTGGTGATTTTCTCATGGTTGTTTTATGAACTGATTTATATCTAGTTTTGGCATTATCACACATACATGGAGTACAAAAAAGGTTAATAAGCACACAATTAATTCCAGTGAAGCACATACATTTAAGAAAAATCAAATCTTTCAATTAAGAAGTAAAGAAGATATAAAATTGGCAATCACATCAACATTGGACACATCAAGCTCATAATTAAGGCCTCAAAGCATCATCAAATTTGAAGTTCAATTGTAACTTGCAAACAATGTTTTGTGTAAGATTATTGTACTTACAATAGTCTTTTTGTAAGTGTCAAGACAAATCAAGTTGAATTTCTTTGTAATTGGGTGCATTCTCGGTTGAGCCTGACACCCAAGATTCGTTGTAATTTTTGAGTCGAAATTGACAAGGTTGAGTATTTTAACTCAAATCATTGTAAACATCACAAGTTTGGATGCATTTTCAGTGGTAACCGACATCCTCAACTTCCTGGAAGAAAGTTCAAGAAAAGCAAGTTCAAGTGAGCGTGAAGTTCAAACAAGCGTGTTCAAATGGACTGAAGTCGTGAATTACTAGAGTTTCTGAATAATCTAATAAACACCATTGAAGACAACACAGTAATATTGAACAAAGAAACTCTTCAATCATTGCTAACGTGTTTGTAAGTGATGCAAGATAAAGTTATACTTCTTCAAGAACAATCTCATCTATTGAATGATAAGTTGATAGAACTCAAAAGTCAATAGCCAATGAATTTTTTTGAACTAGTTTTTGTTCAGAACAACCCTCTCTATGATGATAATGATGATGATAATTATGATCAACACTCAGTGAAGGAGAACATCAGCAAACCAACTTCAGAAGTAACTTCTAATGAAGATGAATTGCAAGCAGAAGATGCCAAAGCACAAAGTGATACAAGAAATATAAGTGAAAGTAAATGTGAAGCACGTCATCAAGTACAAAATGATCTTTCCAAGACCATCATCAGACCTTGGGAAGAATTACACTTCAATAGGAATAGACATGGCTTAGGATATGAAAATCAAAACAATTTTCATATTCCAAATTACTCCAAACCAATTTTGTTTGTGAACGCGAGATTCCTTTAAGAAAATTCAATTTCAAATGTTGAAGATCAGGATGTTAAGTGCCAACATTGCAATCGAGTTGGTCACAAGAAGACCATTGTTTTGATCTCCATCCTTGCCAACATTGTGGCAAGCATAACCATTCTTCATACAGATGTTCAACATTGAAGAAACTTTCAAGATTGAATATTCACTATGAGTGGATTGATCCTTGGCACTAGTCATCAACTGCCAAGCGATTATATAAGTCTTACCGAAGAATACAATCTTGAGTAAAGACGTGTCTTGCACCAGATAGTGAAATGTGTATATAACTCCAAAGTGGTCCCCTTATGTTGTAGCTTTCGAGCATGGCCCTCACAGGATGAGATAACATGTGGTTAATTCCACATGCCCACTTTGATTTTTACACAAATGGAGTAAAAGTGAAACTCTCATGCACCTTAAGGGGGGGGGTTCATAAATCCAGTGAAGATGTTTTTTTGTGAAACCACTTGTGGTCTCTCCTTTTAGATGACAAAGGGGAAAATTGATGATGGAATTGATGATGAAATTGAAGGTAGTTGTCAAACAAAAAGTTTAGACAACAACAAACATCAAATATGCCAGATGGGAAACTACTGTTTGTAGATGGAAGACTTTGGAAAAATGATGGTTCTATATTGAATCATACATTGGGATGTTGATTTTGAGAGCAATGATGTGGACATTTAGTTCACCTAGATGGTCATTGGACCTAGCAGAGGACAAATGGATCCTTCTACATTTTCAGGGATGTGGCAGACTTGCAGCTGATTCACTTCTCTTTGTTCTCTCTCATCATATTGGAGTTCACATCAGTGAACAAAATTGTTGGCATTCTGGCTCACATGAATACACAATGAGGTTTTCCAGATTTCTCAGCATCCAGATTTGGCGGTTTTCAGGTAATTCTATATTGAA
Source organism: Picea engelmannii (assembly GCA_009831015.1). Taxonomy (NCBI): domain Eukaryota; kingdom Viridiplantae; phylum Streptophyta; class Pinopsida; order Pinales; family Pinaceae; genus Picea; species Picea engelmannii. The sequence goes on along the minus strand of ML780884.1, from coordinate 295,155 downwards.
TAATACATTGGGATGTTGATTTTGAGAGCAATGTTGTGGACATTTATTTCTACTAGATGGTCATTGGACCTAACAAAGGAAAAATGGATCCTTCTGCATTTTATGGGATGTGGAAGACTTGCAGTTGATTCACTTCCCTTTGTTCACTCCCATCATATAGGATTTCACATCAGTGAACAAAATTGTTGGCATTATGGCTCACGTGATTACACAGTAAGGTTTTCCAGATTTCTTAGCATCTAGATTTGGCAGTTTTTCAGATAGTTCTATATTGAACCATACATTGGGATGTTGATTTTGAGAGAAATGATGTGGACATTTAGTTCACCTAGATGGTCATTGGACCTAGCAGAGGACAAATGGATCCTTCTGCATTTTCAAGGATGTGGCAAACTTACAATTGATTCACTTCTCTTTGTTTCCTCTCATCATATTGGAGTTCACATTAGTGAACAAAATTGTTGGCATTCTGGCTCACATGATTACACAGTGAGGTTTTCAAGATTTCTCCGTATCCAGATTTGGCGGTTTTTTAGGCAGTTCTTTATTGTGGCTCAGATCATGAGTTTCAACATGAAGACTTGGAGATGTACCAGTGTATGCACCTGCTTTGCTGGTATTATTACTCATACTTATGATTGAGGAGGGGAATGTTAGCCTCTTTCTCATATACGTTCATTAATTCTAAGTATATCACCTTTGTATATTTTACATACTAGGATATAGTTTTTATCCTAAGTGTGTTTCTAGATTCCTATATTTTCTACTCCTACCTTATCTCCTCATGAGGTTTCTATGTGAGAACAATTTCAAGGTTGTTTCATTATTGTATTATTTATTTGTATCATTAATATGAATACAATGTTGAGAATTATGGCTTGAGGCCTTTTCCGTAAATCTTCTTGTCCTAATATTATTATGCTCAATTTCTTCATATGTTTCATATCTTCGACTCCTATAAACTTTTATGCCTTGGTATGATTGTTTCCAATTCTATTTTTCATTTTCCAATGATTTTAGTTGAATCATCATATCTGAATGAGACTAATCCATCTATTTCCTTTATTAATGTAAGAAACTTGTCTTTCTCACCTATCATGTAATTCGAGCAACCCCTGTCAACATACCAACTACGTTTCTTCTGCTTAGATTATAGAGAGAGTGTGCATTCTTCATTGCTATACTGATTTTTCTTTCTTAGCCATGTTCTCTTTTGAGGTTCATGTTTGTGAATGTTGTTTCTTTGTTCTGGTTCTCTAGGAGGTTTTGTCATCCTACAATCTTTGGCCATGTGTCTAAAGTTGTTGCACTTGTAGCATTCCACTTCAATGCTCAATGATTCAAACATGTTGTAGCTTCTTCTCTATGTTTCAATAGGCCTTCTTGGATAACCATTTTGTGTATGACTTTCAAAGTTGTTTATGTTCCTTCTATTACCTTTGCAATTTACAACTTTCTGTCCAAAATTATTGCATGCATAACATAAACCAAAAAAAATAGTTTTATACCTGTGAGTTGAAGATCTTTTGAAAGGAGTCACTTTTATGAATCCTTCTTCTTCCCGAGGCAAGTTTTTTTTTGTCAATTGTTGATTCTGAAATATGAATCTTATTGGTGGAGGAGTGTCCCTGTAATCTTCCTTGTAGGTCTTCCTATTCTCTTTGACTATTTTTGCACAACTTTTTTGGGATGTTTCTTGTTTTGTTTCTTTAGATCTTGATCCCTTTTCTGTATGATTGTATCCAAGTCCAAGCTTTTCATGATAAGGATTTTGACTGTTCATAATGTCATCCAGAACTTTTGAGTTGTTCTGCATATTTTTATTTTCAAGATCCCGTCTCAATGTGACAATGTCTACTTCCAAATTTCCAATGATTATGTCTCTTTCTTCTAATTTTTCTTTAAGTTTTTATTCAATTCATTTATCTTCTTCTATTTTAACCTTCAATTTTTTGATCATTTGTTTTAGTTCATGAGTGTTTTCTTTCTTGTCTAGTTCTACTTGTAGCTTCTTGTTTTTCTTCTTTTCTCTTCTTATAACTTCTATGACACTCAATAATTCTTCTCAGTAGTCAACTTCTACCTCTTCATATTCTTCTTCAGTGTCTTATTTATCAGATTCTTCTATTTCCATGAATAAAACTCTTCTTGTCGCACTGTCAGTGACTTCATCTTCAACTAATGAGGAAATGTCTTCTTTGGTGCATAAGATTTTATTGAAAGCTTTATTTTTTCATTTATATGTTTCTTTGCTATTTGAGTAGTATTCATCATTCCTCTTATTTTTCTTATGAGGACATGTGTTAGAAAAATGACCAATACCATCACAATTAAAAAAATCAATGGAAGCTTACCTTTATATTTGTCGTTGGTTCCGTTGTTCAATATTCTAACAAAGTTGGCCACTTCTTCTTCATCATCTTTTGAGAAGTCACTGTTGTTGCTATGTTCATTTTGCATTCCCTTTTTCTCTGACCTTTTGGATGCTTTGAAATTTGCTTCTTTTATATCTGGATTTTCATGCTCATTTATCATTACATATGTTGTGAAGATTCCATGTAGTTCATCCATGCTTATTAAGTCTAGATCTTCTCTTTCTTCTAGTGTTTTTATCTTAGGATCAAATTTCATAGGAAGAGATCTTAGTACCTTTTGAACAATTACACACACATTCTTCAATTTATTCTCCCAATCCTATGATTGCATTCACTATTTCATCGACTCGTAAGAAGTAAGCTGCAATATTCTCATCTTCCTTCATCTTTAGTTGTTCGAATTGACCTCTGTAAGTTTGAATCTTTTCTCCCTTGACTTTTGAATCTCCTTCATAAATATTTTGAATTTTTTCCCAAATATATTTAGTGGATTTACAATGTAGAACTTTGGTATATACCGATTCACCTAGACCATTCGAAAGTGCATTTGTCGCTTTGGAATTATTTTGACTGAGTTTCATTGTTTTTTCACCTATTGGAAGAACTGTTGGTTCTTTGTATCCATCTACTACTGATTGCCAAATTTCAAATCCATGTGCATGTATATATATTTTCACCCTTCTGCTCCAGAATGCATACTTATTTCCAACAAATTATGGTATTCCTTTTTTATACATGGTGTTTCTCCCCATTATATACCTTCCAAAGGTTAAACTAATTTCTGAAGGACCTTGCTATGATACCAATTGTTGGATTACTAAGAGAAGGGGTGATTCAGTAATATAGCAATTTAATCCTTTTTAACCACAAAATGCAAGTGTTATATCAATGTGGAATTATCATCCAATAGTTGTAAAGTAAATAAACAATGAACAAATAAGTAATCATACACTTACACAATACACCAATGTTTTTATGTGGAAACCCAAATCGGGAGAAAACCACGAATTGTTTTTCTTATATGTCTTCAAGAATTGCATTCATTGGAAGAACCAACTTCCTTTGTTTTCTAGCTACAACTGAGAGGCTCCAACCCCTAGTTTCTTATGCTACAACCTGAGGGAAGCTCCAATTCCCCAATTCTCTGGCTACAAACAAAAGGAGACTACAAACCCCTATGTTCTCTATCTACTATTGAAAGGTGGCTACAACCACCTATCCTTGTCTCGTCCAACCTCCCTAATGTAAAAGTAGAATGATGGAACCACTATGACACTATCACTATGAGATATACTATTGTAAACCTATACCAATCAAATTGCACCAAACAACATGTAATCAACATGTACCATAAACAAGTACATAAAACATGCACCAACATGTACCTCAACCTGTACCAACAATGAGTGCATCAACCATGGACCAAATATGTATCAATCATGCATCAAATACACATAAACCATGACTCATCAAGATGTACCAACATCATCAACTATACACCTCATGTATGTGCCAACTCATCAACTAATTGTCTCAACCATTTACCCAACATGTACCTCAACCAAAATCCCTCATCAATTTCATCATCCAAATCTAATTTGTAACTCTGTAATAGACCTTGTTGAATTCTGGCTTATTCTAGAGAGTGAACTTGTAGAGCCTGCCCTGCACGGAATATTTTTTGTATGGATATGAAAATGGTACAAATATGAATAAAGACTATACTCTAACCAATACAATTTGTCTTACAAAATTTGGATCTGTTATGAAGAAGTTATGACGTTTTTACCCGAAACACATGTTTTAGACTAGTTTTAGGACTAGCCACAAACCCTATTTTCCATGGAGTGTAACACCAAAAATACAATGACCCACAAGCTAAAAAAATTATCACAACTACTTCGATATGTTTCCTCAATGGCCTCCATATTTCATGGTCTAAATCATTCTAGAAAAAAACTTTATTGTGAAAATGGTGAGATGACATGTAAATAACATACCTTATAAAGCATCATCGAAAGAATTTATCCTCCCTTGAATTTCAGCCTTCTTTACTTCACCTTCCCTTTCAAATTCACCTTAGATATCATTTGTTTATCTCAGTCACTTATAGATATTCAATATGATCAAGTGTTTTTTAAATGAGAGACCCTTGCCTCTTATTTATATTTTTACGTAGCTTCCTCAAGGGGTTACCTTCTAACCATGTTAAACCACTTTCCTTATTTTAGGGCTAACCCACTTCTAACCACTTGTCCACTTAGTAATTTCTCTATTAAATTTATTATTTAAATAATTTATTTTGTATCCACTTTGACTTATAGTACACTCATCACTTCACTTAATTATTTAAATAATTTCTTCTTTGCAACCACTTTGACTACTTTGACCTTTTGGGGCTTCTAGATGACTCATGAGGGTTCTCCAACTTCACATGACCATAACTCTCTAACTGTGAGAATTTATGTGATGTTCCACATACCACCGGAAATGGAATGACATGTACTATAAATATAGAATAGCCTTACCTTCAAATATATTAAAACCCATACCATTATACATCTAACAAACTTGGGTCCATTACTCAAACCTTTGTTCTACTAGAATTTGCTACCGAAATTTCTTCAAGGGTTGACATCAATGAAAACCAACCCAAATAATCAAAAGTTGGATGGTTTGGATCTATTTAACCAATCTAGCTACATGATATACCTGAGAGTGGAAGGACTCTTTCTGTGAATATGCATCATGAATAACATGAAGGGTGTTAGTGCCTCCATTTTTCTTTCCACTTTAGAGTCAGTTTTAAAGTCACATCGTGACCCATGCGCTCGAACATGTGAATTCTTGTACGTAACACTGTGGATTTGAAGTCAGGAAGTGGTCGATTGGACCTTGGAAACAGGAAGAGATGTTACATTCAAAACTTGTATAAGAGGTATAGGCATGTCTTTTCCAAGAAAGTAAATTCATGTTGAGAAAACAATCTCTATGTGCCCCAGGTTGATTCAAGTGGTTAATAGAAGTCGCATCAGCAAGTAAAAAAATTATTATCAATTCATCATGGAGGTCGAGGGAACAAAAAATCATGGCGTTCATATCATGCATGCCCAGTAAGCCTTATCATCTGTAACCTACACGCGAGAATCTGCCATGGAAAACCTGCAACTTGACTTGGAACATCTTGTCACCATGAATTCTCTATCCTCCAGCATGATTTATTCTCTTGTCCGATTTGTTATAAATCTCGGATGCTCAACATTCTCTCTAGTCGTAGAGCCAGGCCTAAAACTCTATTTGCAATTTTTCTTTGCCAATCCAACTTGTTCAAAACCTTCTCTCATGTGCGTTTGTTGGATAAACTACGCACGAAATTCACCTTGGTCGCACCATGGAGACCTTTCAGATCACAAGGAAAGGTGTAGAGAGAAACATAACTGCAAGGTCCAAGCCCGAAAGGTACTGGGATTCATTATCACCTACACAGACATTCCCAAATACATGAAAGGAACTATTCTTTTACCTGCAGAGAAGACCATATAAAATCATGAAAAATCAGAAATGAAGGGATTCACACAAGAAGGGAAGATAGTAAGAGCCCCCTCTCCCCAGCAAAAAATGCCTCGAAGGAGGGGCAGGCCGAGAAAGAACCAGGGGACCATGGAAGTTCAAATTTTAGAAGGACCACGTGTTGGATTGACGGATGAAGAACTACTCAAATGCACCATCTAGCTAGAGCCTGCTAGGGGATCGAGCCGTGAAGACAGGAGAAGAACAAGGAGAGCAGATATCACAGGATAAAATGAGCAAGTTCCATATCAGTAACTAAAGCAAGAAAAACTATCTATCTCTAATCTCTATCAAGAAAACATGGAATTAAGGTGACAACTAACGATAAAGGCTACGGAAGTGTACGCAATGCAGGGTCGTGAAGGGAACGTTGCATGGTTGAAAAGGCAGCTCAGAGAGGCACAAGACACTATTGTACAACTGCAAGAAACATAGAGATTGATGGAAGAAAGGCATGTGAAACATTCCATAGAATGTGAAATGATCGAGAATAAATCCCGCGTAGCTCTCGCCAATGCGTAGAAAAAACAAGTTTAGCCGGCGCCCGTCTCTGCACCCGCAAAGGATGGGACAAATATTGGCAATTTTGAATGATATTTTTCTATAAAGTACACTACCATTTTGATAATGACCAAGATGATCTAACAACTGCTCAATGCGTGCATCTCTCCAGCAAATGATCACATCACAGAAAATGAAGTCGTTATTACAGATCACAAGATTCTAATAGACACCTATTCACCAGGACACCTGATCAAAGGGACACTGCGACACATATTTTCTCCATATCAAAACCATATTGATGATCAGATGCCCGTGGTGAACCTATGAAACAATCATAAGTAAAGGGGTTTGATTATTGTCTATTTTTTGAAAACACAATGTGAAGAGTCTCCAGCGCATGTTGCTCAGTTTTCCTAGTTTTAAGGGTTAGAAGTTAGGAAGAAGAGTAGCCTAAGAAACACCCCGGTTTATATATTTCATCTTTTTGATGTACGCCAGGTTGGTTGGAAAATTTAGTAGACGATAGCTATTTTATGTAATCTGAAGTTTTGACCGAAATTTAATGCAAATGTCCTGTGACTTGATGAAAAGATTCTAGTTGTAACAGTTGGATGTATTTTTCTTCTTTCTTCGCGTATGTGTTTTCCTGTTATGTTTATTTCATATCTCTTTCTGTCTATTTCGAAATTAAATTATCGAACATGTGGATTCACTCTACAATGCCCCTTGTTCTCTCCACTTAGAAAAAATGTTTTCCTGTAAAGATAACTCTGAATTCATCCACATCGACGCTCCCGAGTTACTCCTAATTTTCTCCCGCCACACACTACAGTTTACATTGAATTTTGTTTCTCGCCTAGCCTTATCCTCTCGAGTTTAGTCACTGACCATTTGTCCCATCTCTTACTCAGATCGACCCCATAGCCCAATCCTTACTTTCCTGTGCCAATATAACTGGAACACACTATATCATAGGTGTTAAATCTACCCATTGTTTTCAAAGTCATATCCCACGCGGGGACCGTGCCATTTCCGAGAGATTCCTCTCCATATATGAAAGGCTAGTTTTGAGTCTCAAAGTTGGTTGAAAAATTTACCTTCAACATCTGTTTATCAGCCGAACATATTTACGGAGTCCTAACATTATGGCGTCATTGTCAAGGACAAAATTGAATAAATTTTCACTGGGAGAACGAAAAACGCTGCAGTTTGACCCCTAAGGGTAACAGAGGGACAAACATCCCTACTAACTGAAATCCCTACCCTGGAGACTCTAGTCCAAACAAACCAGTAGCTTCAAGTAGCATAGTTCAGGAAACCTGGATCCAAAGATTTACACCAGATTGAATCCTAACCCAAACCCCTCGGATCCTGTGTACGACCCTGAGAAGATTTTGTGCAATCCTAGAGAGAAAGTATCAGACCCATTCTACTACCTATATAGAAGCATGTCCTTGCCAAAACATAGTGTGTAGAGCATTGAATACCTTGAGTTTGACGCATTCTTTGAGCAAACTCTGTTCCGGTCGATGTCAGAAACCAGTTTGGATGAGACTGTTTTTGACCCAAAGAAATTCCAAGCCTTAGTATCAAATAATAGCCCTCGGAATCTGAATCCTCCTAGGGCTATGGCCACTAGTTTCACTCCCCTCATTCTGTCTACCCAATTACATGACTTGCCTCAGAATTATAGCCAAAGAATTAGACTCTACGATGTTGAGGGAGATGTTTCAGCTTAGAAGCACCTGGACTGGTTTAATGATTCCATCAACCTGGAGGAGGTGGAATACAAAAATGTGAAAATGCAGTTGTTCTCCAAAGCCTCTCGGTAGATGTAAGAAAAATTTTCAAATACCTCCCACTCGCGAGCATTTGGGACTTCACCGCATTCAAGACATCATTCCTAGATAAATGGGGAGACAAGAAAAACCCTTTACAACTGCTCCTCGACTCCATTTTTGAAGGTATACAAATCCATCCCTGCGGAATTCATCCCACCCCCCAGTGCTACGTAGTTGCGGTACGCTGATTCCTTCAAAAATGGTTTTGACCTATTGTTAAGAGAAAGAATATTAGCGAATCTAGATGCTATATTGAGAAATGTTGTCGACGTTGAAGTAAACATGATGGCGTCAAGAAAGATAACACAAAGGTTCAACCGAGGTGACAAGAGACCCTAAGGAGATGCACAACCATCGACGTCACGACCCTTAGATGATAAATTTGACATGATGATGAAGACCATGGAGAAGTTGATAGAGAGAATGTTCATGGGAAACAGACTTGTTTCCTAAGAATAAAATGACCTGCCTCTCAAAAATCAGAACCTAAGAAGAGGTCAAATCCCTCAGATTAGACAGAGGGAACATAAAGAACAAAGGGATCAACGTGACCAAAAAACGAGACCTCATTTCCAGAAAAACTACGCGAATGAGGACTTTGACTAGACATTCGATGACCAGGCGCATTGTTTTGATGACCAAAACCCGCGCGTGTTCCTGAAGAAGAACGAGCATGATCAATATATGAGTAGGAATGGAGACTTCATGCCAAAGGCCGACAATGATATGATACTTGAAACAGATGATGCACCGTCTTGGTAGACGAAATATTCCAGGAAACGCTATCAAAATGCCATCATGCAGTTCCATACGAAGTACAACCTCTGGAGCAAAGATGTGCATGTCGATTCGCAACAAACAAACCCCATAAGGAAGCATTCGATGGACACTCCTTCCACGATCCGAAAAAGGTCATACAATGCAACCAAGTATGCGATAGAGAAAGCTAATTCGAAGGAGGAGGTCCCCAAGAAATCCCCGGAGACAGGAAAAGAGGCGAGCAGAAAAGCGGTAGAGAAAACTTGTCCCCCTTTCAATTTTGAGCACGAGATGGCCACAATAAAAATCTCTGTCTCATTCAATGAAATTATTAGAAAGGGTAAGTATCGAGAAAACTCATTAAATTGATGAAAATGGGAGGGACCCCAATACTCTGAATATTCAAGATGATCACCCTGTCATCCTTTTTAGTCTGCACGTTGAAGAGACTGGAGATACCAAAGACGTCTCTCCTTTCTATGTCAGTCTAAATATCCATGACATGAACCTACATAATTCTATGATAGATTTTGGCGTGTCGTACAACCTCATGCCGAAGGTGATCATGGATGAACTAGGTTTGGATGTCACCAGGCCATACAAAGACCTTTTCTCCTTCTATTAGATTAAAGTCAAGTTTTTGGGCCTTATCAAGGACCTAGTTGTATCATCGGCTCAAATTCCTGCTAAAAACATGCTCATGGATGTGGTCGTCGCAAACATACCCCCAAAGTTTGGCATGTTTCTCTTGAGCTCGTGGGCTGCGATGTTGAAGGGCGCGTTGCAGATGGATTTGTCATACACCAATGTACCTGTTTTTGGCCATGAAAAAAGGATGTACAGAGAAGTGTTGTTGAATTACATGGTAAGCAGCAAGACACAGCCACACAATCATCCCATATATGTCATCGACACCGAGGTGAGGTATTCTATATTCTACAACGAACTAAATTTCGAAGAGGAAGAGCTGAAAACCATTGTAACAACTGACAAGGAGACCGTGTGGGAAATAACATAATGTGTCGACCCAAAAGACTGCATGGAAAATTAGGTGTGGACCATGAGTTTTGATGACACAGTCAACAAAGAAGGAGTTGGGACCAATGTATGGGTGAGCCCCCCTAAAGAAATCACGATGTTGTTCTCATACAAGATCGCATTTTAATGCACTAACAACATGTTCGAGTATGAAGCAATAATATTGGGCTTACAATTTATAAAATAATTGGGAACACAGAAGATATAAGTGAACAGATATTTTGAGCTAATCATAAATCAGGTAAAGGGTGTATACCAGACCAAACACCCCAGGATGTGAGCATACATGAATTTGGCTTTGGACCTCCTTGAAGGATTCTTACTGTCTGTTATCCCCAGAGAACAAAATCATATCATCGATGCGTTGGCCACCTCGACCTCAGTTTTTAATATCACCATCTTCCCAAACAAAAAGTATGAAATCAAGTTTAGGCACAGGCCGACAGTGCCTGATAATATCAAACACTGGCAAGTGTTCGACGATGACAAACAGGTGGAAAGATTCTGCCTTATGACCGATGAGTTTGATAATACAAACACTGATGAGGAATGTTGCGGTGATGAATATGAGAGTACGGATGCACGCAGTAATGACGACCCTTTCCAAAACTAGATCGCGGGAAGGGACATAATACAATTGAAAAATAATATTATTCCAAAGGGGTTGGTGCTGCTGGAAAAGATGTTTGATGAGAATGATGTGGCTAAGAACCCCAAGATCACTGCAAGTGAAGAATACGTGGAATATTTCAACATCGGGACTGAGGAGAACCCAAATATGGTAAAATTATCCAATATGCTCAGTCCAGAGGTCAAACAGGACTATGTAAAGCTCATGAAGGAGTTCCCTGACGTTTTCACATGGAGCTACAATGACCTGAAAGTGTATGATACAAAAGTGATTCAACATGTTATCCCTCTCAAGGAAGATTAGAAACCTTCCAAGCAGAAGATGAGACGGATAAATCCCCTGTTACTACCATTAATCGAGAAGGAGGTAAAGAATTTTTTTGACGCCAAAATTATTATTTCTTTGAGATTCTCGAAATGGGTAGCTAATTTGGTACCTATGAGAAAGAAAAGTGGCAAGATAAGACTATGTGTAGACTTCCAAAATTTAAATAAAGTATCTCTCAAGGACCACTATCCCCTTCCAAAAATGGAATACATCCTGCAAAAGGTGGTGGGGTCCCAAAAGATGTCCATGTTGGACAAGCTCTCATGATAAAATCATCTCATGGTCCACCCGGGCGACAGAGAGAAGACAACTTTCACAACCCCATGGGGAATGTTCATGTATGCCAAGATGTCGTTTGGCCTGATGAACGTTGGAGCCACTTTTCATAGGGCCATGGACATCACGTTCGTTGATGAAAAGGATGACATCATAGTATACTCCACCTCCCACAAGAAGCATCTCGAACACCTGAAGAGGGTTTTCCAGAAGTGCAGAAATTTCAGCATGTCACTAAATCCAAAGAAGTCACACTTCACGATGGAATAAGGAAAGTTGTGAGCGAACATTATTTCCAAGGAAGGCATTAAGATAGAACTCATCAAGCTTGAATGGATCCTGAAGATCGACACCCTGCACAGTAAAAAGGAGGTGCAATCATTTCTGGGTAAGGTGAACTTTCTGAGGAGATTCATCCCAAACCTGGCGGAAATCATAAAACATATAACTTGCGTGCTCAGGATGGGAAATGAGATCAAGTGGAACCTAGAGGCCAAGAATTATTTTGAATACATTAAAGTGACACTGACTAAAGCTCATGTACTAGCTAGCCTGGATTTTACAAAAGATTTCCTCATGTTTTCGTTTGCCTTAGAACACACTTTTGTCGGCGTATTGCAGCAGAAGGATGAGCAAGATTTAGAAAATCCCATAGCCTATTTCAGTCATATGTTGTGTGATGCTCCACTAAGGTATGACATCATGAAAAAGTAGGAGTATGCCTTAGTAAAATCCTTGAAAGAATTCAGTACTTACATATTGCACTCCCATGTCATCGCTTGTGTACCTAACAATTCAGTAAAGGATATCTTGACTCAACCTGACCCAGAAGGAAGAAGAGCCAAGTGGGTAGCAGCCATGTTAGAATATGATCTTGAGATCAAGCCTACAAAGATGATCAAAGGTTAGGATCTCGCAAAGTTAATGGCACAGTCTGACTGTGACGCTGTAGGAATGAATTTCATTATTGATTTGTCGGAATTCCCTCAAGTGGAAAAAGTTGCACAAGCACCTCAACAATTCATCGATTCGCCATGGTATGCAGACATCATCTATGTGATGGAAAATCTTCGGGCCCCTCCAGGAGTGAGTAAGACTAAGGCCATATTTCTCAAGCTCAAAGCAGTTAAGTTATGCATCCTTGACAACTCTCTCTACTGGAAATATCTTAGGGGAATATTGTTGAGTTGTTTGTTGGAAGACGATGCAAAGCAAGACATACACGATTTTTACAAAGGAGACTATGGAGGACACCACTATTGGAAGACCACCACGCACAAAATCCTGAGAGCATTTTATTACTGGCCTACCATTTTGATGACATGTACAAAGAGGTCTCCATCTACCATGAATGTCATATTTTTGATGGAAGAAGAAGGTTGTAGCCCCTGCCACTAAAATCGATCTCAATCAAAGTGCCTTTCATGCAGTGGGGTCTAGATTTTATAAGGGAGATAAATCCGCCATCCTTCGTGCAACACAAATGGATACTCATGGCCACCGACTATTTCACTAAATGGATAGAGGCAATCCCCACAAAAAAAGCTATCGACACGGTCATTATCCAATTTCTAGAGACAAACATTATGTCAAGGTTCGGGTGTCCCATAAAAATAATAACAGACAACATGGTTTCCTTCAAGTCAAATAGGATGGATAAATTCTCTCGGGATTATAAAATAACCTTGGGGCATTCCATAACGTACTATCCACAAGAAAATGGGTTAGCATAATCCTCGAACAAGATCTTGACCAAGATCATCAAGAAGCTACTGCAATACAACAAGAGGGATTGGCATAAAATCTCATCTATGCACTATGGGCCGATCGGGTTACCACCAAGAAATCTATATCAACGTCACCTTTCCAGATCGTTTATGTCACAGATGTGATTTTATGCACTTCACTAAGACCGCCCATCAAGAAATTGTTGCAAGAGCAAGAGGTCGAGCCAGATGACACGCAAAGGAGAATTAACCAACTAATTCACACATAGTAGACAAGAGAGAAGGTGTATAATCGGTCGCAGCTCCATCAAGAAAAGATAAATAAATCCTTCGATAAGCATTCTAGCCAGAAGATTTCTGATTGGGTGACATAGTTTTGAGATGGGATGCAAGAAATGAAGGTAAAGGGAAGCATCCTAAGTTCGACCACCTTTGAACGGGTCCATTTAGGATCTACGATCATAGCGGAAAAAATGCTTATTTTCTAGAAGGATTAGATGGAGAAAGTTTTGATTGAGGCCCTATAAACGACAGGCTCCTAAAACATTACCTAATGAAATTAAATACATTTAAGTCATTTTTCATTGTAAATGGTCATTTTATTTTGTGTCGATTCTGTAAGTCAGAAGAAAATCGAAGCTTGAAGTGAAGGCCCTAAGTTTATGCTGAAAGTCTTAGAAACTACATCGATAGGTTTAGTTTGTTTTTCTCAGTGTCTAGAATTCAAATAAATCCCAATGGTCAGGAACCCGATCTACTATTCTTTGCTACCTCACAGGGAGGATAGAATCCCCGTTGGATCCAGTTATTAGCGCCGCCATTTTCCTTTCCACTTTAGAGTTGGTTTTAAATTCACATCCTGACCCATGCGCTCGAACATGTGAAGTCGGGTATGTAACACCGTGGATTTGAAGTTAGCAAGTGATCGGTTAGCCCTTGGAAACAAGAAGGGATGTCAAATTCAAAACTTGTATAAGAGGTACAGGTATGTATTTTCCAAGAAATTCAAGTCCTATTGAGAAACTAGTCTCTATGTACCCCAGGTCGAGTCAAATGGTTAATAGAGGTCGCATAGGCAAGTACAAAAATTATTATCAGTTCATCAAGGAGGTCGAGGGAACAAAAAAATGATGGCATTTGTATCATGCATGCCCAACAATCCTTATCACCTGTATCCTACACGTGGGAATTTTCCATGGAAAACCTGCAACTTGACTTGGAACATCTCGTTCCCATGAATTCCCTGTCCTCCAACATGATTTATTCTCCTATCTGATTTGTTATAAATCTTGGATTCTTGACATTCTCTCCAGTCGTAGAACCAGGCCTAAAACTCTATTTGCAATTTTCCCTTGCTAGTCCAACTTGTTCAGAACATTCTCTCTTGTGCGTTTGTTGGATAAACTGTGTACATAATTCACATTGGTTGTGCCATGGTGACCTCTCAGATTGCAAGGAAACGTGTGTGAAGCAACATAACTGTAAGGTATGAGCCCCAAAGGGACTAATATTCATTCTCACCTACGACAGGCATTCCCAAAGATGTGAAAGGAACTATTCTTTTACCTGCAAAGAAGACCAGATCAAATCATGAAAAAATATGAAATGGAGGGATTCGCACAGGAAGGGAAGAGAGTAAGAGCCCCCTCTCCCCAACATCAAATTCCTTGAAGGAGGGGTAGGTCGAGAAAGAAATAGGATATCACGGAAGCTCAAATTTCAGAAGGACCATGCGTCAGATTGACAATTGAAGAACTACTTAGACGCGCCATCCAGCTAGAGCCTACTAGGGGATCGAGCCACAAAGATAGGAGAAGAACAAGGAGAGAAAATATCGTAGGAGTAATTGAGCAAGTCCCATCTTAGCAAATGAAGAAAGAAAAAATTTCTATCTCCGAACTCTATCAAGAAATCATGGAATTAAGGCGACAACTAACAACAAAGGCTACAGAAGCGTCTGTGATGCAGGTTTGCGAAGGGAACGTGTCATGGTTGAAAAGGAAAATCAGAGAGGCTCAACACACCATTGTACAACTGAAAGAAACATAGATAATGATAGAAGAGAGGCATGTGAAACATTCCAGAGAATGCGAAATGACTGAGAAGGAAGCCTGCGTAGCTCTCCCCAACGCACAAAAAAAACAAGTTTAGCTGGCACTCGTCTCTGCACCCGCAAAGGATGGGAAAAATCTTGGTAGTTTTGAATGATACATTTCTCTAAAGTAAACTACAATTTTGATAATGACCATGATGATCTAACAAATTTTTACTACGTGAAACTCTCCAACAAATTATTACATAACAGAAAACGAAGTTGTTATTATAGATCGCAAGATCCTGACAATTACCTCTTCGCTAGGACACTTGATCAGAGGGACACATATTTTCTCTATATCAAAACCGGACCGACGATCAGATCCCCATGGAGAACCTGCGAAACAGTCATAAGTAAAGGGGTGTGGTTATTGTCTATTTTTGGAAAAAATTATGCAAAGAGTCTCCAACGCATGTTGCTTAGTTTTCCTAGTTTTAAGGGTTAGCATTTAGGAAGCAGAGTAGCCCAAGTGACACCCTGGTTTATATATTTCATATTTTCGATGTACTCTAGGTTGGTTGGAAAATTTAGTAGATGATAGCTATTGTATATAATATGAAGTTTTGACCATAATTTAATGCAAAGGTCCTGTGACTTGATGAAAAGATTCTAGTTGTAACAATTGGATGTATTGTGCTTATTTCTTCACGTATGTGCTTTCCCATTATCTTTATTTCATATCTCTTTTTTTTCTATTTCGGAACGAAATTATCGAACCTGCGGATTGCCTCTACAGTGCCCATTGTTCGCGCGACTTAGACAAAAAAATTTCCTCTAAATCTAACTCTAAATTCATCCACAACGGTGCTCCTGAGTTACTCTTGTATTTTCTCCCACCTCACATTATGGTTTACACTGAAGGTTGTTGCTCACCTAGCCTTATCCTCTCGAGTTTAGTCACTAATTCATTTGTCCCATCTCTTCCTTATATCAATCCCATAGACCAAGTCTTACTTTCATGCGCCAATATAACCATAACCCACTATATCATAGGTGTTAAATCTATCCAATGTTTTCAAAGTCATATCCTGCATGGAGACCACGCCATTTCTGAGAGATCCCTCTCTAGATCCTAAATGCTAGTTTCGGGTCTCAAAGTTAGTTGAAAAAGTTACCTTTGTCGTCTCTTTATTAACCGAACATATTTACGGAGTCCTAACAAAGGGATTTATCATAACTTGGTTTGACTAATTTGGAGGAACAATAGTCAAAACTAACTCAGGTTTCCTATAGGGATGACCCCCCAGAGTAACAAAGGCACTATGGGGTCAAGACTCATAAACAAAATGATGCATCCACATTTCTAGCTTAGCTAATAGAACATCACATATGTTGAGTGGGGAAACATCACATAGTACTTCATCCTCTAAGGGATTGATGCTATATGATAGGTGGCACTGCAGGATGACACAAAGATATCATCCCTAGTGTAG
The DNA here is from genome assembly GCA_009831015.1 of Picea engelmannii. Taxonomy (NCBI): domain Eukaryota; kingdom Viridiplantae; phylum Streptophyta; class Pinopsida; order Pinales; family Pinaceae; genus Picea; species Picea engelmannii. The sequence goes on along the minus strand of ML780884.1, from coordinate 278,579 downwards.
CCATTGTATGTTGTATGGTTGTTGGTGTGGTGTTGTCAATAAATCCAATAGCTTTATGACCTCTTCTAAGATTTGTTTCTTCTAGCTTTCACTATCACCAAGAAAATGCAATAGGGTCCCCTTCAACCCCATCTATGAATGGAAAATATGCTCCCCCTCCTCAAGATCATGTCGTTATTATGGTTGTATTGTTGTGGTTGAGACATTAGCAGTGGGTTATACATCAATTATCTATCTCCTTTTGTTATTTTCTGAATCAGATTCTGAGTTAGGACTCAGATCTGTTTCTTTGAGATCGACTACCAATGATTATTTTGAGTGACATTCATCGGTGTTGTTCCAAGGGATTTTGTGGAAGTCGCACCACTTCCCAGTGTCCTTCTTCATCTTCTTGTTACCCTTCTTTTCCTATGGCTTGGACTAGTTGTCTTGAGGTTTACTGTTCTATGAGTTTTGACTTCCTTTACCATGCTTTGTTTGTTATGGATTTACAAACCTGTTGGGCCCCAACAACTCCCCCTAAATTTTTACAAAATTTAAAGGGCTCCCATTAGAATCTTGATAATTATAATGAGCTACAGAATGAGCCTTTACAAATAGTTCCATACCTTGGCTTGCTTTGAGACAAAATTAAGACATTCACTATAGTATGAGACATTCATTACAAGAGTATATGTCAAAATTTAGAAGCGAGCATAGATATCTCAATTTAAACAAAAATATTAATTTTTATCAACTGTTTACTTTTGTTTAAATTATGATTATGTGTTCATTCTTTTTCTCATTGGCAACTTTGACTATTTTGAATAATGGGTTCAATACTTCATCAAATAATATCTTGGTTGGTTTGATTTAATATTATTTTCTTTTGTTTGGTTTGAATTTCATGAAATTTAAATGCCATTTCGTTTTTCTTTCTATAAAGTTTTAATGTTGATGGACGAGCTTCATAATTTGGGAGTTTTTTACGACACATATTTTCTATGAAATTTGTTCACATTTGATCAAATTGGAATGAGGGAGAGACATACATAGAAATCTTAATTTAAACAAAAACCTTAATTTTTATCAACTTTTACTTTCGTATAAATTATGATTATGTTTTAGCATTTTTCTCATTAACAATCATTTTCACAAAATCATTTGGTAGGTTTAATTAATTAAATTATTTTGTTCGTTTGCATCTCATTTCAAAATAAAAATAAAATAATAATAAAAAAACAATTATCTATCATTTGTTTGATTTTGTGAAAAGCCAAAATTAATATTTTTCTCCTCTCCATCAACTTGAAGCTTCTAGAATTTTAAGATCATAATTGAAAGGAAAATATAAACAATGTTTGTTTAGAACTTATAGTTTGTTTAAATTGATTTTTTATTTTATTGTTCTAGATTTTGTTTTCTTCACAATTTTTAGGGTATTAATTTATGTTTCTTTTTGTTTCACGGGTTTCTATTATCCGTTATTTGGTACAGATCTGATCATGGCTTGATTTTATTATCTAAATACGTTCAACATGATTGATCCAAAAATAGTATTGGATTGCTGCAAATAAATTTATGAGCAACAATCAATAAAATTTAAAAATGCATTAAGAACAGACAGATGATTTTGCAGGACTCATTGCAGCCAAACTGTAAGGAATATGAAGAAATAGTTGAAAACCCATTTCCAAAATGGACCCATTTAGCCTACAAGTGGGGATTTTATCCAAAAATTTCACAATTTGAGAGATATTGGTGTCTCTTTACGAGGCAAATTTCAGGTGGTGAAAATTATTAGTGATGCCCAGACTGTTCATTCATCGTATAAATATATGAGAAATTTCAGAGCCATACATCCAATAAATTGAGAGGAGGATTTTTATCCTTTCTCTTTTGTATATTATTTCTTTTGTAAACATTTTTTTTCTTTTCAAATGGAGTAACGGATGGTTGGAATCTTTGGGAGAATGGGAAAGTGTTTTCAAAGAATAATATGTAATTCCATGTTGCTTAATGACTTTTGTCCTGTGAGTAAAATAGTTTTATTTTCATTATAATATCTTCATATTCTTTGAATAATTGATTATGATTTGATTTAAATCAGTTTTAGTCCGTTTTATCAATACATGGTTAATTGTTATCATTTAAATATTATTTTTTTCAATCTTTAAGAGTTTATTATCCCAAAAGTTCTTCCTGGACCATATGATTAACATATTTTGTTGAAACTATATGAGAAAATAGTTTACTCTTTGGATTTTGTACTTTTGTAGATTGTGCAATGTTAATATTGTTTCTCATATAATTTCTAAATATCAAACTTTATTTGTATTGAACTAGCTTTAGATTGTTCTACATATAATTTTTCTTGTTATGTTTTCATTTATATGGTTCATGATCTTTTGGTTTAGTTTATATCTGTGACTGATCATCTATTCAAGTATTTTGAGTTTACGTCTGATTCTAGATATCTAGGAACACCATTCCCGAGAATTGGAATTTCTTTCATTTTTAGTTATTGGACATTTCAAGGTCACAAGATATATAATTGTTTGTCTTTCTGTCGTCATAAACTCACTCTAGAATATGAAACACTTCCTTGAATTTCTTCAAGAATTATTATGCTTTCTTTTGTCCTAGGTTTACACTTTACACGGGTAAAGAGGAGCTCATACAAATATAGAGAGATGAATTTAGCTTAGTATTGTTGATCGGTGACAGGTTAGTAGGTGCATTGCTTTATTTTGTTCAAATTTGTTTATATATGAATGAGACGATGATTGCATTAATTATCTTTGATTGTTTCTGTGTCATTGTTTCAATTGTCTTTGCTTATTATTTATTATTCTAAAATCTTTAAACATTAAAAAAACAAAATATTTATGTTCTTACTTTATCTTATTTTGAAACATTATTATGAACATTCATTTTCGCAAGATTTCATGTAAACCTTGTAAACTGTATATAGATTGTTTATAATCATTTGTATATTCATGTTTCTCTTTAATAAACATTAGTAAGTAATATATCATTTGTTATAATCATAGTTTTATATTAGTTTATTTCTTTTACCATTTTTAGGACTTTGGTTGGCTAACGAAGCCATTAAACCCATCAGGTCAGATCATACCAAATAGCATGGGTTAATTAGACAACCTCAGTCCAGATCTAACCTTCCAGTTGACAATGTGTCATTTACGCCCGTCAAAAAATGGTGCTAGAAGGAGGGTTGAGGCAAATTTAATGATTAAATGTTTTACCCCTCAGTCTGTCATAATTCCAGATTTATAAATTCTTCTTTTGTGTCATCTTGAAATTCACTAGAATTTAGGCTAGACTGACAAGCTGGCCTTGCGATAGTCTTTATTTCGAATGTTTTTAATTTCCCATGGCTCCCCAAATCACTGCATTGGAACATGCTTTCCACTTATCATTACCCGATATTCCAAACAAGACAGTCTCTCGCTTGTCCAAACTCACCATTGATGGTGGGGGGAATGTGTCTGCAAAATACCATCTTAACAAGTTGGTGTAAATGCATCAAGCATGACATTTATGATTTAAAGGTTTTATGCAAATTGTTCGCTTTTACTTTTAGGGGTCGGATTAAACATTGGTTTGAGTCTTTTCTAGCATATCACATTATTGATTGGTTTCAATTTGTAGATGAATTTTTAGATGCTTTTGAAATCTATGATTACAATCAATTATGTGAAGAATTTAAAACTTTACTAATCAATGACAATTCATCTCCAGAAGCCTTTTCAACAAGAATCCATCATGTTCTCTGTAAATTTAATCTTGATGACATGACATTTGTACTAAATATCCTCTATGATGCGTACGTCCCTTTCATCTAGACATATTCAATTGCGAATGATGAATTGGTTACAAATCCCATCACTCCATTGCAAGAAGAATTTTGTTCACAGGATGAGAGGAATCCATCAAGAAACATTGAAAAAGCAAGGGAGGTAGAATCTATTGAAAATGTTCTCACTGACAATCAAATTGGTTTTTTCTCTAAACCCTTGCATGTTCAATCCTCAACTATCGTGGAAGGAAATTTTATTCTGGGTCTAGGTATATGTCCATATTCTTCTAACTCTTGCTCTAATCAGTATTTAAATTCAATTATTGAAGAACACTTAGGTGATGAAATAAATCTTAAGCATTCTAACATTCTAATGAAACTGATTAGATATGTATATCTGCAATTGGAAGAAGAAACTTTAAACCTCCATCCACAAATCATACCTTATCCACATGAAAGATTAGATGTTTGTCATGAAAGTTTTGAATTGTCTATCATACATGAGGCAAATTTAGATGACCTTATTATGTTGAAGGATTTATCACCAAAAGAGAGTGAAAGTATTAAGTCAATTGAAGATGAATGTCTTGAGAATACCATTGTTAATTATCATAGCTCAAGAGAATCTTTTCGCATTCTCATTTCTAATTCATTTTACTTATATCCCGATATCTTCTTAGATTCTAGTGTGCATGGTACTTTACCCATGGTATCGTACTTTTTCCCATCACAATCTAATCTTTTCGATATGTCAATATTTGGTGAAATTAATTTCAAACATAACATTTATGAAGTCGGATTTGACGCTCTTTCACTTTCATCACTCGCAAGGGAAAAAGACATATTGCAAGATGATTTTACACGATTTATTTTTGAAAAAGATAATGCACTCATTCTTATGGAGATCGAATATTCTACATTGCATATTTGTTCTTTGATTAGTTCGAATTTTAATGTTTATGCTTCACATTTTGAAACGATCAATCTTATCAAAGGAAGCGTTCAAACCAATAATCTAATCGATGTCATGAATCCTCTTATGATGTGTTCCCCATTGATATATCCATTTCATTAAAGTCATAGTTTTCATCCTAATTTTTATGAAAACATATTAGAATGTCTTGAAGATTTGTATCTGAAAAATCTTCATAATAAAGATAAAGTTGGGTTTGCTTTATTTCTACCTAAATATATAGGAAGTAAGCATGACATGATTTTTTTAGATCCTCCATGTGAAGAAATGGATGAACACTTGGAGAATTGTCAATAGGATGGGGCACTTCATCCTTCGTTGATGGTTATGTCAGGTCCCCATAATATTGACAATTTTTCCAAAATTATTTACACTCTTCCATGCCATTATAACCCATATCATGACAAGGTTGTAGAATGGTTGGAGGATCCATACAACAAGAAGTTTCAAAGGAATGGTAAGGTCGTGCTTGTTTTATTTTTAAATAAATATATAGGAGGTAAGCATGACATATTTCTTTTGTATCTGCAAATACTACATTCTTTTATTCTGATTTTCGACTTTATATGCCTTGCAGGATTGAAGATGCTCTTGTGGATACACTGGAAATACAATTTTACTTAGTGCTTTGATATATTTAGTAGTTTAGAGTAGGTTTAGGAGTATTTTTCCTTTAGTTTTATTTCTCATTGTTTCTCTTTGTAATAATGCAATTATGAACACAATTTGGTACACCAAGAGAACCATAATACGAATGTTGTCAGGGAAGTCCACTCTAAATCTTTTTCTCTCTACTTTTCGTTGAATATTTCTTTCCAAAAACGTAGTATCATCATGAAAATTTTAAATGGAAAGTAAATACATAGGTAAATTTGAACTGTTAATTCAACCTTGACCCAAGGTGCCATGAGTAGGACTACACCCATCTTAATAAGGATTTTTCTATTTTCTTTTAGTCTCTTTTATTTTTAATAATAATGCTTGGTCAAAGTAACATCTCATGCATCACTATATTAAAAAAATAACTTGCTTGCACATACTATTTTATATGATTCATTTCTTCCTTTATTTATAGTGAGATTCTAGTGGATCCAAAAGCTCAAGTTTATCTTTGGCCAAAATCGTTTCTTGAAAAGTTTTTTTGTTTTTCTTTTTTGTGTACTTATGATTTTGAATCCCATTAATAAAATTTGATTTGGTTTGTTGTGTGATTTTTGTTTTCTTTGATTGTTTTGAATGATTTTTCTTCTTGTCTGTCCTTTTGAATCAATATATTTCTAATCAAAGAGCGATTTTTGAAGGAAGAATGCATTTTAAGACTTGTTTTTTTCAAGCAATTTGAAATAATTCAAAAAGGTCCTGATATTAAGATATAGCTTAGACAGTTGATTTTTAAGTCAATTGTCACTTTCGTTTTGTCCTCAAATTTTCTTTTCCAAAGTATTACACTAGAGATGTGGTTTAAATATTTGATAATTACAATGATTTTTATGCTTTTTAACTCGTCCATATTCTTAAGGAATCACTTTTAAGTGCTTCCCCATTCTCTAGATGATTTCTTAAATGAAATCTAAAATCTCTAAACCATGATAAAAAACTTTCATTTTTGAAAGAAAATAAATAAACTATTCACATGTATTGCAATTAACCTCTAGTGTCGTTCAAATGGTTATAATCAAAGTGGTGTAGCATCAACATTATCGATCATTGATTTTACATGGATGATGGTGCTCTGAAACCCTAGAGCTCTGTAACAATGCAGCCATTGCTGCACACTTTGACACCAGCGTTATGAAGCTATGGACTAAGCTCTGTAGGTAAAGGCCTCACGAGATCACTGCGCATCCAAGATGAGTTCGAAAGAGGGGGGAAAACCCCCCTCGTACAACGATATCACTACCAATGACAGGAAGGGAACCTGTGTCAAACGACCTGCATTTGAGCTACCGCCACACCTACGTGATCAGTTTTTCATCCAAGAACACAGGAAAGAAATGGATGTAGAACCTAGTACGTCTCATCCAAAAGCTTTCAGAGGATGGGAACCAGGCAAGTATATACCGCAAATGGACAAACCCCCACACTATCACATCAAATCTACAAAAGTAGGGGAGCACACCCAATTTATGATGGATCATGCTCTAATCGATAAATTTTTAGGCCTATGGCCAACCGAACGCAATCTCACATGCTAGATCAAGGATTGGTGGAACCCTAAAGGTGACTATGAAGTTCAGTTTAGCTACAAGGGTTTCTTCACAATAATATTGTACAACCTCGAAGACAAGGATAGAATATTTGATAATGGACCGTACTTATATAACTTGGCGGGATTGTTTCTGCGATTTTGGACAGACAGATTCAGCCCAGAGAAGGAGGACTTCACAAGAGCGCCAGCATGGATTCATCTATACTCATTACCCCAGGAATTCTGGCTGGAAGAAATACTCATGGGTATCGGGAACACAGTGGGGCGATATGTAAAGACATCGGAGGCTACAAAGATGAAGAAGTATACCCATATGCCTGTATCTGTATCTACATGGACATCTCAAAGGCTTTGGCAGGATCGATTACGCTAGAATATCAAGACAATGACTGGAACCAAACAATTGATTACGAACACATCCTCTTTCATTACAGGAAGTGCCACGAGCATGGACACCTCTTCAGAGACTTCCCTCTGAACTCTCCAAGAACCAAGGCTAGCGACGACAAGAAAAAGGAAGGCTTCACCAATATCACAGGTAGGCAGAAAAATCCACCAAGAAAATAAAACCAGAGTATGACTCCAAAGATCCCAACCAAAAATTCCTATGAAGTTTTGAATCAGTTGCCAAAAGAGGAGGAAATACAAAACCCTCACCAAGCAAAAATATAGGTGAAGGGTGAAAGTCCTGAGGAACCCAACCTGACTCAAGCCAAAGAAACATCCCAAGCAGCTCAAACAGGTACAGACGGAAACACCACCATGCAGATGGATGAAACTGATTTGGTGGACATAGATCTAGAAAAACTGGAGGAAGCTCTCAACCAAAAAGACCTACAACACATCTTTGTGGATCAACTCCGTAAAGTCCATAAAGTGTTCACAAACTCCACAGTAGGATCTACGACCATACTAGGCATAACTGCTAACCCAGGGACAGAACCCAAGAAAGCAGCCAAAAGAAAACAAAATAAGGGGATGCAAAACGACCCACCAACTTATCAAAGAAGCAGGAAACTTGATGATAAACTCAGGCCAGATACATAAGTTACCAGAGGGATATATACATCCCCCCCCCACCTTCCTCATGATGAAGACAATAACCTGGAATATTAGAGGGATTAATGGTAGATCCAAGTAGAGGATCCTCCGAGATTGTATTAAATATGAAAACCCAGATGTCCTACTCCTGCAAGAAACTAAATGTATAGGTCGGGAAGCTGAAAATATATTTCGACGAAGCTAGAAAGGGTGCGATGTTTTTCATCAAGACTCAGTGGGGGCCTCCGAAGGATTGGCCATTCTCTGGAATCCCCACACTATCACTCCAAAACAACCCTTCTCCACGACAGGTACGCTCATGGCCTATTTCATGGTAATAGGTTCTACCAAGGATGGATCCATCACAAATGTCTATGGACCGTACACCGCACAGGAAAAGGAAAGCTTCATACAAAAAATACAACATTTCAAAACTCTACTACATACACCGATCTGGATCATGGGTGGCGACTTCAATATGATCCCGACGCTAGAAGATAAAACTAGAGGAACCAAACGACGGGAGCAGGATAGAGGTAAGTTCAAAACCCTAATAGAGCAGTCAAATATGGTATATATCGAAACCCAAAATGGAATCTTCACTTGGTCCAATCGAAGATCAGGACACTAGCATGTAGCCTATATATTAGACCACTTTCTGGTAGCTGAAACCCTTCTTGAGGGTTATTCGGTAATGAAAGCAAATATAATGCCAAAATCAAGGTTAGATCACTGGCCTATTGTCTTCTGTCTAGATCCTGGCATTACTCCTAGACACAAACCCTTCCGCTTTGAAAATTTTTGGCTCTCCCACCAAGACTTCCACCAGCTGGCACATTCCTGGTGGATCCAGGTTGAAGTGGAACATGGAACTCACATGTACAAATTCCAGCAGTGCCTCAAGAACTTCGAGGAACAACTGAAGAGCTGGAAAAAATCCACTTTTGGAAACATTTTCCAAAGGTAGAAGGAAATTGAATGTAGGCTCGAAGACCTGCAAAGAACCTTCATCTTAGGAAGTAGAACTCTAGATATAGTGAAGGAAGAATAAAAACTCCAAGTAGAAATGGAGGAACGGAGAAAGCAAGAAGAAATCCTTTGGCGACAAAAATCTAGAGTTCAATGGCTCAAAGAGGGTGAGCGAAACACAAAATTCTTCCACAGAGCAATGATACACTATCGATACATCAACCACATTACTCAACTAGAGGATGCTCAAGGCATCCCTATAAGAGATCATGACCAAATAGTGGAGGAACTCAACTCCTACTATAAAGATCTCCTTACGGAGAACATCGCGAATAGGGAATAAACAATCCAAAAAATAACAAATCACATACCCTCATTGGTCACCCCTGAGAAGAACAAAGCACTCCTAAGGCCCATCACTCAATCCGAAGTGGACCTAGCAGTAAAGGAAATGCCCCCGGGAAAAGCACCAAGCCTGGATGGCTTTACAACAAACTTCTTCCATCACTACTGGGATATGATCAAGGAAGAGGTATGGCTGGTGGTAGAAGAATCGAGAACATCCGACCAAGTACTCTTTGCACTTAATGCAACTTTTCTCATGCTCATCCCCAAGGAGGAGCGTGTTACTCATCCGAGGCAGTTCAGACAAATTTCTCTCTGCAATGTCATTTACAAAATAATCACAAAGGTCATTGCCACTCGCCTTAAGCCACTCTTACCCTTTATTATCTCCAAAGAGAAAGCTGGCTATGTGAAAGGGCATCAAATCATGGACAGTGTTATTCTGGCGAATGAGGTGATCCACTCTTTGAAAACGAGAAAGAAACCAGGTATTCTTATTAAACTCGATCTCTCAAAATGTTTTGATAGAGTAAGCTGTCAATACATGTGCTCCATGTTGGAGTCCTTTGGTTTTGATAAAATTTGGGTCAATTGGGTTCTCAAGCTCACCTCCTCAGCCTTATTCTCCATCCTAGTCAATGGGATACCCTCCCAGCCCTTCCAGTCCACGAGGGGAGTCAGACAGGGTGACCCTCTCTTTCCCTTCCTTTTTGTGCTCATGGCAGAAGAGCTAGGTCACTACATCAAAGCGGTAATCCTAGAAGGATCCCTCAAAGGACTACCCCTTCATAACATTCATCCGGCACCTTCGCACAACCAGTTTTTCGATGACACTCTGCTAATGAACACCCCTACTACATGAGAATCCACTAAGCTAAACTCAATTCTCTCTAACTTCACGAAATCTTCAGGCATGCTCTTAAACCTGGAAAAATCGAAGCTTTACCTTTTCAATACGTTGGTCATAGTACAGAACCATCTTTCAATACTTCTAAGCATTGCTAAGATCTCCCTTCCTTCCATTTACCTAGGCATACCCCTCACAGGGGATCCGACGCGATCCATTTCATGGGATAGCCTGCTCCTGTCTATCTCCAACATGCTAAATAAATGGACCTTTAGACCTCTCAATATTGTTGCCAGACTGGTGCTCCTTAAGTCAGTCCTCCAGGCATTTCCCACCTACCTTTTCACTGCTCTATCTACGCCTATCTGGTAATTTGAGCAATCAGGAGCCTCCAAAGAAATTTCCTATGGAATGACCACCAAACTAATAGAAAATGGGCACTGGTCAGCTAGGATAAACTTTAAAAACAAAAAATGTGTGGAGGACTGGGACTTCTTGATCCGGGAAAGCTCAATCAAGTCGTGGGGGCCAAAATGTGGTGGATATGGTTACAACATCCGACAGAACTCTGGGCGCAAATTTGGAAACAAAAGTATGCCCCGAATACACATACCAACCAACTAATTAGATTCAATGACCAGATCCATGGATCCAACATCTGGAATACGACCTGGCAAAATCGCCCTCTCATTCAGAATCATGCTTTTTGGGAAGTAAGAAATGGAGAAAGTGCACTCTTTTGGCAGGACTCATGGCAGTAGCTACCCCCCCTAAGTGACTCGAAAGGTCTCAATCCTCTCAAACAGAGGCTCCATCCATATATCTTTAGGAAAGTTAGAGATCTCAGGAACCCTAACCACAGGAGCCAACCCTGGAGACAATGGAAAACAAAGAGAACAAAATTACAACTCATGGACGATATTGATCTCCAAACCTAGAAAGAATGTGCAGCTCATCGAAACATACCAATCAAAGAGGGACCAAACATCCTTCGATGGGGACACTCTACCACAGGTATCTTTTCCGTTAAGGTAGCCTATTACCTGCAAGTGTTCCCTTTGTCACCAAAGAGAGGAAACCATGGAACATCTCTTCAACAAATGTCATTACAATCAACAGATCTGGGACTGGGGGGCCCAAGCCATGAAATGCTCCAACAGAAATAGAAGCAACATCAGGTATACGATTGCGAACTGGGATGCAGTCTCCTTCCATAACCCAATTCTCGACTGCATCTGGTAGCTGCTCACGAGGTTCACCTTATGGGCAATCTAGAAAGAATGAAACAAATGAATCTTCCATTGGAAAACTTCCCTTCCTGCTATTACATGGGAGAGAGTTGAGAATTTAACTCAAGAAATGGTCAATAACAAACCTTGGAACCATGAAGATCTTCAATGCGTTCCCGAGGAGGAAAACATTCTTAAAAGATGGAATATGCAAATTCATGTATGCCCTCTAGCGAAGTTAAAGGGTAGCCGTTCCATTAGCCCCACAATTTGGACCCCCCCTCCATCAGGCTTCAACAAGATAAACTTTGATGGTGCCTCTAGGGGAAAGCCAAGACCAGTAGGATTCATCTCACTCCTTCGGAACGACGATGGTGAGATCATACATCTTGTGGTCGGCTTCCTGGGTGAGAATACAAACAATGTTGTGGAGAACCTAAGCCTTATTTGAGGTCTCCAAGTTGCAACCCACAATCAATACCATCAAGTCATAGTAGAGGGAGACTCTCAGATCATCATCCAACTCATCACCAAAATCCTGCATGGAGAACATACACAGCGAATCTCCCCTAGTTGGAGACTTTCAAGACTTCTGGAAGATTTCGGAGCTATCATCCACCCCAATCTCATCATAATCCCCTCTCATGTGAAACGAGAAGCAAACAAAGTATCATATCACCTGGTGAAAGCGGGATTTGAGACCAGGTCAGAACTCATACATTAGCAAGCCAATCTTTCTGATGATACAGACCTCTCGAAGCATTGCAAAGACCTTGCGAACAACAATGCCTTAGCCCCGGATGGGGTGACACGATGGGCAGCTTTTCCACCTAGCTTAGCACTGAACCATGGCTTAAATGTTGTATGCCACTCCCCATCCCTTCAGTATTAAAGATGGGAGCAAGCCATTATAACAGTCATACGGATTCGGGACTTCTCCCAAGCGCAAAAGAGTTGGCACTACAAAAATTCAATATGATCGAGTTAAGGAGGATCCAGGTGTTGTTGTCTCATAAAAATATGAAAGCGAGGAGATTGGGACATAGCTGGTTCATTCTTGTTCTAAACATCCCTACCGACTATGAGCACTGGTGTGATTTCTTCTATATCTCGCCGAATCTGAGGGTGTCTTCTATTCACTTCTCCTTATCAATGCCAAGGGAGATAGGCAAGCCTCGTCGCGGTTCGTCTTGACACGTCCACGCTAAGCAACGAAAGAGAAGGCAGCATATGAAATGCACACTCTTGATGGCCAATTCTATACTGAGGCAAAGAGCGAGATTCGCCCATATGGAACTCCATGTTATTGTCACTGAGTCTGCAATGAAGAGGAGAGCCCATAATCCACTAGCTTGGGATAATGGGAAACCCACAGACATGAAGCGAGTTGAAATTCCTGCAATTGAGCCTGAAACACAAGTAGGAAGCAACTTGAAGCAAGAGCCTGACGAAGAGTTCCCAATCTGCTACGTAGAGGAAACACCATGCCCAGATGATATTGTGACATCCTCAGAACCTCAAGCAACAGAAACGAAAAGGAGGAGGCTCTGCGAGGACATCCCAACCTTCTACGTCGAGGAAATGCCATATGAGGAAGAGGGATCAAAAAGAGCCTATGTGGTAATGGTGCACCACACAGACATTTCCACCATGAACAAGGACAAGGCCGAAGCTAAAGAGGGGAAAGAAACCTCAAGCGAGGTAGTCACCAACGAATTGCATTCTCCACTGCTCTGTGTAGCACATCTAGATCTCGTGTTCGAACTTCGAGGCCAAATGGCAGACTAGGAACATAGATCCCTCCTCATGGGACAGTGCTTGGACCTACTCTTGAACTCTTACTCCAATTCTCCAGCTAATTGAAAATGCCCAATGTGCACACAACCATTTTTCATTCAAGCCAAATTCGTGTGTCAGGAGGACGAGAGCGACTGGTCACCGGGCATTTGAGTTTCTCTTTTAGTCTGGTTTTCAATTATGTTTCTGTTTAGAGTTAAGAAAATCTATTTCCATCTGTCTTGGTTTCCTTCGGGTAGGATAGAGGATGAAACAATATTTTAAGCCTATATTCCTAAACATGCTACACTTGCCCCAAATTGTGCTGGTTTCCGGTAAAATGGAAGCACATTTGGTGACACAGTAAACTTATTTCTCTCTGTATTTTTGTTAATTTTATATAGCAGGTAACACACTTTTTTACTTAAAAAAATAAAAATTAACCTCTAGTGTCACCCTGCTCTCTTTGTCATCAATAAATCTATAATTGTATTATTATTTAAAAGTGGCATAAGAGGTTTGAAAACACGTAAGTTTGAAAAGTGTGTGTAAGCCCGTCAGGGTACTAAACAGGCTCGTTGGCAGCGGGTCAATGCATACATGATACCAAGACAACTTCGTCAGGGTACTGAATAGGACTGTTGGCAACGAAGCAATGTCAGGTCAAGGGGTGGCAAGTATATGATTTTAAATTAACTTTTATGGAAGTATACATCATGTGGATACAACTATTGGATGGGATTAAAACATTTGAGTGAGTTAAATGACATCCCTACAGAGGCTATGGATGTTTGTTGGCAACAATGGCTCTGTCAATGCTATTGAAGTTCTTTTATAAACATCGTGACTCTTTGATTAAGACATTATTTCAGATTATAATCCCCTGCAAAGAAAATTCTATTGTTTGGTTATAACATTGATCTTATCCTAATACTAAATGGTCTCAGAGTGAAATTATTTCAGGGAGCTTAAATCCCTTTTCAAGTCTTATTCTTTTCTTCCTGAAATGAAATCTTACTAGATCAGAGATAACTCCTTCACCTAGTAAGTCACCATTTTTTGGGCCCCAACAACTCCCCCTAAAGTTTTACAAAATTTAAAGGGCCCTCATTAGAATATTGATAATTATGATGAGATACATAATGAACATTTTCAAATAGTTCCATACCTTGGGTTGTTTTGACACAAACTTAAGACATTCACTATAGTATGAGACATTCATTACAAGAGTATATGTCAAAATTTAGAAACGAGCATAGAAATCTCAATTTAAACAAAAATGTTAATTTTTATCAACTGTTTACTTTCGTTTAAATTATGATTATGTTTTCACCTTTTTCTCATTAACAATCATTTTCAAAAAATCATTTGGTAGGTTTAATTAATTAAATTATTTTTTTAGTTTGCATCTCATTTCAAAATAAAAATAAAATAATAATAAAAAAAGAATTATCTATCATTTGTTTGATTTTGTGAAAAGACAAAATTAATATTTTTCTCCTCTCCATCAACTTGAAGATTCTAAAATTTTAAGATCATATTTGAAAGGAAAATATAAGCAATGTTCGTTTATAACTTATAGTTAGTTTAAATTCATTTTTTATTTTATTATTCTAGAGTTTGTTTTATTCACAATTTTTAGATTATTAATTTAGGTTTCTTTTTGTTTCACAGGTTTCTATCATCGGTTATTTGGTACGGATCTAATCGTTGCTTGAATTTATTACTAAATACATTCAAGATGATTGATCCAGAAATAATATTGGATTGCTGCAAATAAATTTATGATCAACAATAGATAAAATTTGGAAATGCGTCAAGAACAGACAGACGATTTTGCAGGACTGATTGCAGCCAAAATATCAGGAGTATGAAGAAACGATTGAAAACCCATTTCCAAAATGGACCCATTTATCTTACAAGAGGGGAGTTTCTAAAAATGATTCATGATTTGAGAGATATTGGAGTCTCTTTACGAGGTAAATTTTAGGTGGCGGAAATTATTAGTGATGCACAGACTATTCATTCATTGTATAAATATATAAGAAAGTTCATAGCCATACATACAAGATATTGAGAGGAGGATTTTTATCCTTTCTCTTTTGTATATTATTTCTTTTGTAAACTTTTTTTTCTTTTCAAATGGAGTAACAGATGGTTGGAATCTTTGGGAGAATGGACAAGTATTTTCAAATAAGAATATGGTATTCCAGGTTGCTTAATGGCTTTTGTCCTGTGAGTAAAATGGTTTTATTTTCATTATAATATTTTCATATTCTTTGAATAATTGATTATGCATTGATTTAAATTAGCTTTAGTCTGTTTTATCAATACATGGTTTATTGCTATCATTTAAATAATAATTTTTTCAATCTTTAAGAGTTTATTACCCCAAAAGTTCTTCATGGACCATATGATTAACATATTTTGTTGAAACTATATGAGAAAACAGTTTACTCATTGGATTTTGTGCTTTTGTACATTGTGCAATGTTAATATTGTTTCTCATATAATTTCTGAATATGAAACGTTATTTATATTGAACTAGCTTTAGACTGTTCTGCATATAATTTTTCATGTTATGTTTTCATTTATATGGCTCATTATCTTTTGGTTTAGTTTATATCTGTGACTGAGAATCTATTCAAATATTTTGAATTTACATCTGATGCTAGATATCTAGTAATCCTGAGAATTGGAATTTTTTTCATTTTCAGTTATTGGACATTTCAAGATCACAAGATATATAATTATTTGTCTTTCTGTCATTATAAAATCGCTCCAGAATATCAAACACTTGAATTTCTTCAGGAATTATTATTCTTGTTTTTGCCATAGGTTTACACTTTACACAGGTTAAGAGGAGCTCAAACAAATATAGAGAGATGAATTTTGCTTAGTACTGTTGATCAGTGAGAGGTTAGTAGGTGCATTGTTTTCTTTTATTCAGATTTGTTTATATATGAATGAGACGATAATTGCATTAATTAGCTTTGATTATTTTTGTGTCATTGTTTCAATTGTATTTTCTTATTATTTATTAGTTTAAAATATTTAAACATTAAAAAAACAAAAGATTTATGTTCTTACTTTATCTTATTTTGAAACATTATTATGAACATTCATTTTCACGAGATTTCAAGTAAACCTTGTAAACTGTATATAGATTGTTTATAATCATTTGTATATTCACATTTCTTTTTAATAAACAATAGTAAGTAATATATCATTTGTTATAATCATAGCTTTAGATTAGTTTATTTCTTTTACTATTTTTAGGACTTTAGTTGGCTAACGGAGCCATTAAACCCGTCGGATCAGATCATACCAAACGGCTTGGGTTAATTAGACAACCCTGGTTCGGATCTAACCTTCCAGTTGTTGGTGTGTCATTTATGCTCGTTAACAAGACCCAGATACTTTCTTGTTCTGCTCCTTAAATTTATGCTCGATTTTTACAACATATCTATAAGTGGCTCCCAGTAATGAAATTTCCAAAAAATCAATTTTGGTTTGGATGTACCTATGTAGAGCCCTGCGGTATTTCATAACCATATGAACTATGAAACTGTTTGGTCCCTCTTTTGATGCAGTGTTGTCCATATCATGTACTAGTCATCATAGTTTTCCACAGGGTAATATGGTCCTTGCACGCACCCATAAAAAATACTTGGACCAAAATATTCCAAAATCTTCTATGGAGTTTTTCTCTCAGTAAGTTTCCCACCAATGTTTGAAATAGGAGAAATCCTTAAGCAGCACAAAGGGGATATTTTATTTGTCGAAAAAATTGTGAACAAACAAATAACCTTCTAGAAATTTAACCATTTTTCCAAAGCATCTCCATCGATCTAACCTTCAAATATGTGAATATAAGAATTAACCTGTACCTTGAATTCGGTAGTGTCTCCAAAGTGACTTCTTAACGAAGACGAGCATGTTATTTTTAGAAATCATTGAAGGATTTGGGAAAAAATCTCCAACTTCTCGTTCCTCTATTGCGCAAGGGATTCCATGATAAACAACTTGATGGGATATTCGTCTCCCTCATTCCTCTTCTCTTATGCCATGGGTGGTTGCCTGGGATGGCGAGAGAGGTTTTCCTTAAGAGAAACTAGCTTGAGACCCAACTCTCTATACCCTCACTATGTCTGGGACATGCACTAAGAAACAAAAAAGAGTAGCTTGTTCTTATTCCACTGATCTGGATTATTTTGAGAACAAAATGAAGGCACACATATAACAATGAAATATTCATAGATATTGCAATAAACACAGAGATATAGTGACGAAATTTTTTTATTAATGAGAGAATGTACAACAACTATAAAATTATAGAGTGAATGAATCGCTAGAATGGTTGAAAATTATCTCTGAGAAGAGATGTGATGGCTACGCTCATTCATAAGAAGATGATGATGTTTAAAGTGAGGCTCTAGATTCCTTTTCAACATAAAAAAAAAATACAAAACCTTAAGTCTGAAATATGAAACTCCAAAAGGTTTGGAGGCCCTGATGGGGGTAGTTGGTACGTCAACTTCCCAAGAGAGTAACTTTTTCATACGATCTTCATTTTGGGCACACGATAGATCATTTGAAAGTTGTGTCCAAGGAATACACATTTTTCCATCACACTCTAGATAATTCTAATCATGGATGATTTTAGGGGCTAAATTTCGCTCATGGGCTAATTTTCCATAGTTTTTCCAAAAACTAGATTCGTTATTTTAAAAATGATTCGCCCAAATTCTATAGGATAAAATTATTTTTCCTTAAAAATCGCCAAAATTTTATAAGAACTATACAAAATCCTTAGAAATTTGAATATTTTTACAAAAATATCTCCAAACATTTATAGTTGGCATATGAAGGATTAGTAAGATTCGACAAGGTTTCTACATTTTAAAATAAATTTCCATCCTTAAAATCATCCCTAATTCTAATAGTGTGACTATAGAGGGCCAAAAAAATTATGTTTTGGGCGTCAAAATGGCCCCAAAAGTTTAGGACCCTAAAAGTTGTAGAAAATTTTCCATGGTGGAAACCCATGTTTCGAGTTAGTGGAATAGGTGAGTGGTCACTAATTTATTCCTAGATCAATCCTCCCCCCTCAGGAAGCAATTTTATCAATTGATTTAGGTCCCGAGATAATATTTTGTTGAATCTGAACCTTGGTGAGTTTCTTTCCTTGTTGAAGAAGTTGCCCTGCTTAGCTTGTTGAAGGTTGTTATGAACCTTATGTTGGAGAAGTTGGATATGTTTAACTAATCTAGCTGCATGACATTCCTGAGTGTGGGAGGACTCTATCGTTGAAGATGCAACATGAATAACATGAAGGGATTTATCATAACTTAGTTTGACTGGGCAGTGTGGAGGCACCCCCGTAGGTGTAGTGAGAATATCTTGGTTCTTTTCTACAATATTGTTAATCTACCTCTATTTGATAGAAGGGTACTGGGTTGAGGTTCTAATGGTTACAATTTCCTTCTCCTCTGACCAAGTTGTGAAGAGGCTAAACTTTTTGGTATGAGAGATTACTTTGTGGCACTAGTTTGGCAGTACAATAGTTACAAATACCTCTAGTATCCTTTAGGGCTTACCCCCTAGAGTAAAAATGACTCTACAGGAAAAAGATTGATACAAAACATGGATTCTCCATACATATGGATAGCCTAATAGAAGATCATAGAATTCCAGTGGAGAAACATCACAGAGTACCTCATCCTTGAAGGTCTTGATGTGGTATGAAAGGAGGAACTAATGGATAACACAAAGATCTAGTGCCTGGGATATCCATATGATGTTGTATGGATGCGTGTGCGGTGCTGTCAGAAAATCCAACTGCTTGATGACTTATGTTGAGATGATGTTCTTCTAGATTCCATTGTCAACAATAAAATTCAACAAGGTCCCCTTCACGCACATCTTTGAGTGGAAGAGGCACTTCCCCTCTCGAGGATCCTCTAGTTCTTCTAGTTGGATTGTTGCAGTCGCGAAAATAGCAGTGGGTTCTACATCAATTATCTATCTCCTTTTATTATTGTTGGAATTAGAGTCTGAGTCAGAAACCAAAGTTCGAGTGGGGGATCGACTCTATTTCTTTTAGCTTGGCTACCAATGATTGTTTCAAGTGACATTCATCGGTGTTGTGCCAAGGGATTTTTTGGAAGTCACACCACTTCCCAATGTCCTTATTCATCTTATTGTTGTTGATTAAAGTTGCTTGTCATCAACCCTTGAAGAAATCTTGGTAGCACAAAGGTTTGGGTAATGGACCCAAGTTTGTTTGATGTAAAGATGACTCATTATTGTCTTGTCATGGTTGATAAGAAGTACAGATGGATGAACTCCAAATTGGTCCCCTTATGGTGAATTCCTCACGGGAAGACACTTTGCGGATTGAGTTATCCTAGAAGTATGGTTAGAGAAACCATGCTTAATTGAGGAATAATGAGATGAAGGATAGTGATTTTGTCAGTGAAAGTATCCTATATGCATGGTGTTTTTCATGCCATTTCCGATGGTATGTGGAACGTCACATAAATTGTCATGGTTAGAGATTTATTAACATATGAAGTTGGAGAACCCTCATGAGTCTTATAGAATCCCCCAAGAGTCAAAGTGTCTTGCAAAAGAAATTATTTTAAATGGAGAAGCCCTAAAATAAGGAAAGTGTAAGGCTACCTGAAGATATAAATAAGAGGCAAAGCTCACTCATTAAAGACACACTTGTACATATTGTATATCTATTTTCTTGTGTAAATATTATTGTAAATACTTATGGATACATTTGAATTGGAGAACGTGTGAGGTAGCATGAAGGGTTGACAGTGAAATTCTTGTAATTACAGCGAATACAAAAAACCCTATTTTTTTAGGCCTACGCGGGTTGTCTCTATATAGGGTGAGTACATGTACATGGGTTGTCTATGAATAGGGTGCATACATACGCGGGTTGGTTGTGTATAGGGTGTGTACATGTAGGAGGGATGTATGTGATCAGGGTGCATATGTACGCGGGCTGGCTGTGTACAAGGTGAGTACATGTTGGTAAAGCTACGAAAACTTGAGAAGATGAATATGCAAAGGTTCTATATTCTGAGATCAAGCTCTCGAGAAGGTCTAAAGTGCTCAGATACATCAAATCCATCCATTGGATCAAAAGGTATGTCTCATTTCTATGAATAGTTGGATTTTGATGTATGCATGAGGAATGGCAATGGAGATTTGAGGATTCTCCCTAGAGAGACTAGTAGCTACATGGGATCTTTTGCATAAGTCATTTCTATAGAAATATAGTGCTGGTATATTTATCATTCATACTTCTTGTTGAGGCACATCTTGTATTTCTTGGCATATGGCTAAGGGTTTTTATGGTACATGGTTGAGATCTTGTATTTGTTGATGTATTGAGAGGCTGAATATTAGAAAGGCTTTGATGACTAAGATCATGTGAGGGAAAGTATACTTGTTCATGATTTCACACACCTATATGACACATGACTAGAGAGAGGCATATTTGTCTTGAGTGAATTTTATGTAAGAGAATGCATGCAAAGGGTACAGTTACAGTCCAGATACAATGAAATGTTACATATCTATGTGAAAGAAGTTATAAAGGGTCATATGTTTTCAAGTGAAAGGAAACCCTAGTTATAGAAGGAATACGTAGGTTGCATAACAGTTAGGGTGCGTATATACGTAGGCTACATAACTGATACGACGTGTACATACACGGGCTGCAGTGCTACATGTTGTGTACCTATTGTATTTTGTAGATACATATTCAGTTCAAGTACAAATTTATTACAGGGCAGTTGTACAGATTGGATATAGGTCAGTGCTACAGATTGATACAGTTGTACAACAATATATCTCATAGTGACAGGTTGACAGTGGTTCCATCATTCTACTTTTACTTTAGGGTGGTTTGACGGGACAAGGACAGGTGGTTGTATCCACCTTCTGATTGTATCCAGAGAACATAGGGGGTTGTAGCCTCCTTCTGGTTGTATCTAGAAAATTGGGGAGTTGGAGATTCCCTCAAGTTGTTGCCTAGGAATCTAGGGGGTTGGAGCCTCCTTCCAGTTGCAGTTGGAAAACAAAGGAAGTTGGTTCTTCCAATGAATGTAATTCTTCAAGAAATATAAGAAAAAGCATTATGTGGTTTTCTCTCGCTTTGGGTTTCCACGTAAAACACTGGTGTACTATGTATGTGTGTGATTGTTCATTTCTTATTGCTCATTACTGGATAATAATTATACATTGATATAACACTTGGATTATTTGGTTAAAAAGATTTATAATTTTGTTATTACCGATTCACCCCCCCTCTCAATAATCCAACAATTGGTGTCAGAGCAGGTTCCTTTAGAAATTAGTTTAACCACTAAAAGGTAGATCATGGAGAGTAACAACTTGTATAAAAATGGAATACCACAGTTTGATGGAAAGAAGTATTTTTTTTGGAGCATAAGGATGAAGACATATATACAAGCAGATGGATTTCAAGTTTGGCAATCAATTGTAGATGCATACACAGCACCAACAGTTCTACCAACAAATGACAAAGAAGTGAAACTTGGTCAAAATAATTCCAAAGCCACAAATGCACTTTTGAATGGTCTCAGTGATACGATATTCACCAAAGTTGCACATTGTAAATCCACTAAAGATATTTGAGACAAGCTTTGAAATATTTATGAAGGAGATACAAAAGTCAAAGCAACAAAGCTTCAAACTTACAGAGGTCACTTCGGACAACTAAAAATTAAGGAAGATGATAATATTGCAACCTACTTCTTATGAGTCGATGAAACAATGAATGAAATCATAGGATTGGGAGAAGAATTTGAAAAATATGTAATTGTTCAAAAGGTACTAAGATCTCTTCCTATGAAATTTAACCCTAATATATCATCACTAGAAGAAAGATTGGATCTAAACTCAATAAGCATGGATGAACTACATGGAATCTTCACAACATTTGAAATGAGAAATGAACAAGAAAATCCATATGTAAAATAAGAAATCTTCAAAGCATCCAAAAGATCAAAGAAAAATAAAAATCAACAAGAAGAATATAGCAGCAACAGTGACGTCTCGGAAGATGATGAAGAAGTGGCCAACTTCGTCAAAAGACTGAACAAGGGAACCGTCGGTAGGTATAGAGGGAATCTTCCTTTAATTTGTTTTAATTGTGATGGTATTGGTCATTTTGCTAACAAATGTCCTCATAAGAAAAAGAGAAATTATGAAGGTGACTCAAAAGGAAAACACACGTATAAAGGAAAAATAACTACAAATAAAGTTTTCAATAAAATCTTATGTACCAAAGAAGACATCTCATCATTAGATGAAGATGAAGTCAATGACAGTGAGATAGGAAGAGTTCTATTCATGGCAGTAAAAGACTCTGACAAAGAAGACTCCGAAGAATAATATGAAGAAGTCGAAGAAGAATATGAAGAAGTCGAAGAAGAAACTGAAGAGGTTGAGGTTGACTTTTGAGAAGAATTAATGTGTTCCATAGAAGTTATCAAAAGATAAAAGAATAAGAACAAGAAACTACAAGAAGAAATAGACAAGAAATAAGACACTCAAGGACCAGAACAAATGATCACAAAATTGAAGGTTCAAATAGAAGACAATAAACGAATTGAAGAGACAATCAAAGAACAGCTAGAAGAAAAGGACAAGATCATTGGAAACTTGGAAGCAAAGATTGTCACATTAAGAAAGGATATTCAAAAGAAAAATATGTAGAATAGCTCAAAAGTTTTGGATGACATTATCAACAGTCAAAAATATCATTTTGACAAGACCGGACTTGGATACAATTAGACAGAAAAGGGATCAAGCTCCAAAACAACATAGCAAGAAACATATCCAAAAAGCTATGCAGAAACAATCAAAGGGGATAGGAAGATATACAAGGAAGATTACATGGACATTCCTCCACCGAAAATATTCAGATTTCAGAATCCACAACTAACATATAGGCCTCAAGAAGAAGGAGGATTCACAAGAGCACCTACTTTCAGAAGATCCTCAACTCCCAGGTATCAAACTATATTATTTGGTTTATGTTATGCATGTGATAATTTTGCACATAAAGTTGTGAATTGCAAAGCTAACAACCGGAACAATAACGAATTTGAGAGTCATACACAAAGGGTTTATTCAAGAAGGCCTAGTGAAACACAAAAAAGAAGTTACAACAGGTTTGAATCTTTGAGAAATGAAGTGGAATGTTACAAATCTAACAATTCTGGACACGTGGCCAAACAGTGCAGAATGATAGTCCCTCCTAAAGAACCTCAATAGAATAAAAACAATCACAAACAGGAACCACAGAAAAGGACATGGATAAGAAAGCAAGATCAGTATAGCAATGAAGAATGCACACTCGCTCTACAAGATAAGTAGAAGAAACGTGGTTGGTATGTTGATAGTGGGTGTTCCAAACACATGACAGGTGATAGAGACAATTTTCTTACATTACTAAAGGAAAGAGATGGATCAGACTCCTTAAAAAATGATGATTCAACCAAAATCATTAGAAAAAGCACAATCTGAATTGGTAAAAAGAATGAAAAGGTAGAAAATGTTCTACTAGTAGAGGATATGAAACATAATCTTCTAAGTGTGAGTCAAATGTGTGACCAAGGTCTTAAAATTACTTTCGGTTCATAAAAATGTGAGATAAGAAAAGAAGGTTCAGGGAAATTGGTCGGTACGGCTGCAGGAAATTCAAGCAACATATATGTGTTAAGTGAAATTGGAAATGAAAAGTGTTGTCTAGGAAAGGAAGATGAAAGTTGGCTATGACACAGAAGAATGGGTCACATACATTTTGATAACCTTGTCAAATTCAGCAAAAGAGAAGTAGTCATAGAAATGTCCCAAATCAGTGTTGGTTGTGGAGCCTGATTATCTTCTTATTCAGAGGTATTTTGTTTTCAGTCGTGTTTATACCCCATGAAGTATTTACACCCCATAAGTGTTCATTAAAAGGTCGCATATATAATGGTAGAAATTATGTTAGGGTTTTTTTCCCTAGAAGGAAACCCTCTATTATGAGGGAAATGTATTGCAGCTATGCATTATGGTGAATATTGTATTCTGAGATATGAGACTGTGAGAGAAAGAAGAGGAAGTTACAATGGGTTTGTTGTAGGTTGCATCCCTTCATTTGTTGGATAATAATAAAGGAAGGACCTGGGAATTTCTCTAGTGGACGTCGCCCACACTAGGTGAACCACGTATATCTATGTCTCTATTGTATTGTGTATCTTCTGTGTTTTATTTCTGTATTTGTTTTATTTTATTTCTCTGTGATCCTGTCTTTCTAACAATCAAGAAACAAACCAACACTTTATGCAAGCATTGTCAACAAGGAAAGAAAACAAACACTGTGTTCAAATGAAAGGAATATCAACAACAAGACCAATGGAAATTGTGCATACTTATCTAGTTGGACCAACTAAAACAAAAGTCTTAAAAGGTGAGAAATACTTTATGTTATTAGTTGATGATTATACAAGAATGACTGCAGTTTTCTTTCTCAAGAATAAGTCAGAAGATTTTGAAAACTTCAAGATATACAAGGAAATGGTTGAAAAATAAAATGCTTGAGATATGATAATGGAGGAGAGTTCAACTCAAAGGAATTTATGGACTACTGCAGAAATCATGGAATAAAAAAGTAATTCTCTATTTCTAGTACACCTCAACATAATGAAGTTGTTGAAAGAAAGAACAAGACAATACATAAAATGGCTCAAACAATGCTAATGGATTCAAAATTGACAGATATTTTTTGGACACAAGCAGTGCATACAAAAGTTCACATTCAAAACAGAGTAATTCTCAGAAACAACACTGACAAAACTCCTTACGAACTATGGAAAGGAAGAGAAGCAAATGTAAAGAACTTGAGAGTTTTTGGAAGAAAATTCTTTATCAAAAGAGAAGATGGAAGAATGGGAAATTTTGACTCTCGTGTGGATAAAGGAGTACTTGTTCGTTATTCAAGTACAAGGAAAGCATACAAGTGTTACAATCCAAGACTGAAAAAAATTCTGGAAAACATCAATATAACAATTGATTAAACAGGCAGACCAAAATCAAAAGAAGAAAATGAATCAATAAAAAAACCCTTAGAAGAAGAAGTAGAATATGAAAAAGAAGTAGAAGAGGAAGATGAAGAGAATTGTAATGAACGTCATTATCACACACAAAAAAAAAATATTTCGTTTGCTATTTTTCCTTTTAATAACAGAAGGTGTAAACTTATTATAGAACTGGTGCAATTTCTATTGGTAAGAAATATTCTTAAGAAAACAAATTCCTAAGTTCTACCTATCAAAGTGGTCCTTATAATTTTGTTGTTGTTGTTGTTGTTGTTTTTAAAACCTTTACCCCTTGGTGTAATGGAACATCTGAAAAGAGGGGTCACAAAACCTACTACGATTTATTCAAGAAAAAACATAAAAAAAAACCTCTAAGGTTTTGCGCTCATGTATATCCGATTACCATTGAATCTAGGCGACTTTACTTGGTCTCCCACCATACGATCCAACGAATTGGGTGCTATTACCAGACAGCTAACCTATCTACTACGTCGCGAACAAATTTAATGTTCTTAAGACTAGGTTCGGTTGTGAATTAGTTCTTACCTCCAAATGTCAAAGGATAGTTCACCACTAGGGTCGGGTTGTTGGTTCACACTAATCTCGAGGAGTGACAAAGGGTTTACTCTTAATATAACACTTGTTAAGTGGGAGGAATGAATTCTCTATCTAACATTCAATACTCCGTAAGTTTCATTTAAGGTAGCCTGCAAGATCCAGCGGAAATTACTAAACTCTTTACCCAAATGGCATACTATCTCTGACACAGTCACATGGCCACCCGCCCTCCGTAATTACTCTGAGGTTGACAGGATATCTGTTAGGGTTGGAGTGGTTTTCACAATTGTCATTGTTGAGTTCTGCGAGGCGGTCCTGTGAACCACCCTTGGAGGCACATAGTACTACCAAGGTAGCCGCTTCCACATTGGAACGATTGGTGTGGACCTTTACCCCTGTTAAGCATTTGTCTCAGTACGCATTCCTGTAAGGTTTTTAGGGAAATAAAGCATTCTTGACTTCTCCTGTAACGTTTTTCGATGTTACCCTAATTTCTGGAAGGGGATTTCCTTCGATTTGATCTCCATTTCTTTTATTTTCCTTATGGGTTTGAGAGGAGTGTATTCATTCATTTTACTATTCAGTTTTGTAACTTCCCAGTTCATTTCCTATGGGTATATCTCTGTATCTGTTTGTTATCTTGTTTAGGTTTTGGGAGAAAAAAGTTTTTGTAACCTCCAGTTTTAAGTTCTATGCCGACTCCTTTGAATGTTGTCGAGGCTTATAATCTCTGTAGAGAATTTAAATAATTGTTGTCATGATATTCTCTTGCGATGCTTGCAATATTATTGCAGTGGTTAATACCTTCATCATGCTCTGTCCGATTTGATTTAAAAGGTAGAGGGGACAAAATCGTTGTAATGTTTGCACAACATAAGACTATTCGATATGATTTGGTTATGGTGGTTATGTGTGGATTTCTAAATTCGATATGAACAATTTAAATCCAAGGTAGCGTAGTGTCTGGTTACTTCTTTTAAAAGATAATTGTTACTATCTATTTCTATCTTTTCTTCTTATGAAATCGTTACTTGTGGTGTATGCACCTCTTTCTTGTAAGATTTCTTCGTTTTCAGGCTTGTATAATTCACTAATGATGGGCCCTGTTTTTATACGAGGGTACCCATCAGTGAATGAATACGCTATCCACCTTTGGTCTTGCGTC
Organism: Picea engelmannii; assembly: GCA_009831015.1. Classification (NCBI taxonomy): domain Eukaryota; kingdom Viridiplantae; phylum Streptophyta; class Pinopsida; order Pinales; family Pinaceae; genus Picea; species Picea engelmannii. The sequence goes on along the minus strand of ML780884.1, from coordinate 251,534 downwards.
TACCCAGTTGGGAAAAGTGGCAAGGAGACAAGGAGAGCCATGCCAGCCTCTTGAACAGAAGTTAAGTAAGATTACAGAAATTTTCCTTACCGGTTGTTATCAATTTTGTTAGTATAACATTATTTTTGTCTGCGTCTACTGATAATAAATCATTATTTATTCAAGGAATTTTGTCTATATGTGGATCTTGGATGTTCATTCCCCGCTCTCGGAACAAGAGGTATTCAAGTTCCTTCATAAGCCTTCCCAGAGTTTCAACAGTGCGAGGGCACGGTTTCTTCTTGGATTTTTGATAATTTTGTAATAGTTTGTTCTATTGCCCTCATGGGGAGGTCCTCCAATTGCATCTTGGTTCGACGACTTTGGTTACTATTATCATACATGATTTGAATTGAATGATGAAAAAAACGTTGGATGTCTTATCCTAGATGTTCCTCTATTTAGTCTCATCCCAACTTGTAAATTTATTTATCGTTACTATTTTTTGAAAAACATTCGGCTACAGATGTTTACACAGTCTGAAATATCGACTGGTATGATATAAAGAGACTGGAGACTTTTTTGGGGTTTTAACCTGTTGTAAGGACTCGACTAAACTGAAACTTCGTATTATATTTAAATTTAGAAAATATAAGTCTCCTCATATGGTTTGTCTTTTTTTCCCTTGGGATTAATGTTGTAAAATATGGCTCTGTGTATATTTTCTTTTCGCTTCCCGGGATTAGGAAATGATTTCTTCCTCACTCTCAATACATAAAGTTTGATAGTCCAGTTGATTACCGTTTCCCTCAGGGTTTGTTACTGCTTAGTCTATCATCATTCCTAGGATGGATTATTCCTTAACTATTACAGTTCATGAAAAGAGTCCAGATATCGCTTGGCGGGGTTAGAATTGTTTACCATTTGTTTTCAATACAACTAAACATAGTTGACTAGACCTGGTCATTTCCGATTAAACATTAATACCCTGTTATTCTCTCTCTCTCTCTCTCTCTCTCTCTATATATATATATATATATATATATATATATATATATATATATATATATATATATATATATGTGTATTTATTTACAATATTATTTATCGTAATGGAGTCTTGAACCTTTCAGAATTATTTCATACATTATACATGTATATATGTATCTTATTCCTGATTGTTTTTAACCAATTTACTTCAGATTCAAAGTATCATTTGCGTAGACCCCTGTTGCATACTCTGCATCTGTTGGTAGTTTAACTGTGTATGTGTTATATAAATGAATTATGTTTCCCTTTTGAACTAAATTACAGAATGGAATATAGGCATATATCGGTTATGCTCATTCATTAACACCTATTCAATTATGTTTAAAGATTGAAACATACATATGCATATAATGGCTCTGTTAGTTCATTGATACGTATTCGATTCTATTTAAAAATTGTTTTCTGGAAATAAATCTACAACTAAATCCTACAATCTATTCACTGAATTTCGAACAGCCTTTATCTAGGTTATTACATGCATACTAGCATTAAGGGTCCCACTATAACAAGAACCGATTCATCCAGCAGAGGTAGAATACTGAATATATTTAGGTATAGGAAAGGACTTACAACAGTTATACGATTTAAAAAAAAAATACTAGAACTCTTTTCTATATAGCCATAACATGTACAGTATATCCAATGTAGAATCGTTTAGACAGATAGAGTTTAGAGAAACATATCTGAGTTAAACTTGTAGAGAAAAACAAAGGGAACAACCACGTTCCTCCCAACCATAGAACTGAGAAACCACGATTACTTGCCTGATTCACCTCCTAGCCTGACCATGAGTCCATAAGGGAAAACTTGGAAATCCCTCTATATCCCTATCCTTCAATTCAGTCACATTTCTCCTTGCCTCACACCCTTCCAGTTTTCAATAACTGCATTGAAAAATAAGATAGACTATTTCCCCAACATACTTGGCAACGTCCTGCCTCCTCACATATGCTTATTTGTAACTTGCCTAGGTCTTTTCCCTTCCTTGGAATTTTCGCGGCTTCCCAAATCCCTGGTTTTCAGGGGCTTCCAATGGCTAAATCATTAAGTTTCCACTTGTAAAAATCATCCCAGGGGTAATTCCAACATATTCCCCACTCATGGAGTCATGGTCAACTACTTTTAACATGGTTGTTCCATTTGTCTTCCTGCAATCAATATAAAATATTATGTTTTAAACAAGTGTCATTGTCAAATAGTTAGTTGGGTCAAATTAGAGTTCTGCTCAACAGTCATAATAATTCATTACAATTAACAAATTCGAAATTTGAAATTGCCATAAATGGCAAAATTTTTCCAAATTTGAATTTACCAAAAATGAAATAATTCCCCTGAAAATTAAATTTCCAAAATATTTTATTTTGGGGGATGTCACATCCTTTCCCCCTTCAATAAAACACTGTCCTCAGTGTTCGTTCCTTTCTTGGAACAAGATTGAATGAGATTTCCACAAATCTCCCTCCAATTCCCAAGTGGCCTCCTTAGGACTAAAGTGCTTCCATTGCACCTTTACCTGAGCGATGGCTCTGTTCCGAAGTGTTATTTCTCTCTGGTCCAGAATGCATAGGGGTTCCACTAGAAATTTTCCTTCAGGATCCACCTGTACTACGTTCCAATCAATCATATGAGTAGGTTCGTGAACATATTTTTTCAATAAAGAAACATGAAATACATTATGAATTCTTAGATTCACTGGTAGTGCAAGTATACGTACGGGTCCAATTCGAGCTAGTATCTCGAAGGGCCCACAGAACCTGGGTGCCATCTTGGCACATTTTCCTAGCTTCAATGAGATTTTTTGGGTTTTTACCTTCAAATATACATGGTCTCCCGCTTGAAACTCTAAGTGTCTTCTTTTCAGATATGCATAGCTCTTATGTCTGTCCTGTGCTTCCTTCAAGTTTTGTTGTACCTTTCTTACCATGTTCTCCATTTATTGGAGCATTTCTAGTCCAACCATTAGTCTGTCAGTTGGGTTATCCCAACTAATTGGAGTCGTACACTTTCTGTCATACAATACTTCGAAAGGGCTCAACTTTGTTGAAGTTTGGTACCCATTGTTATATGCAAATTCTACCAAGTGTATATAATCCTCCCACTTGTTTGGTTTTGTTCTCACGTACATGCGGAGCATATCCTCTATGATTTGGTTTTTCCTTTAGGTTTGTCCATCCGTTTGTGGATGATAACTTGTACTGAAATTCACATTGGTATTGATACCTACAAACAATTCCTTCCAAAAAGCGGATGTAAATTTTACGTCTCTATCTGAAATCACCATTTTAGGAATGACATGCAGTCTAAAGATTTCTTTCATGAATATTTCAACAATGTTTATAGCTTTAAAAGTAGACTTTACAGGAATAAATTGTGCATACTTACTGATTTTATCGATTACAACCATGATGGAGTCATTCTGTTTCTGAGTTTTAGGAAAACTTGTTATAAAGTTGAGTGATATAGTCTCCCATTTCCATTATGGTACTGGTAATGGTTGTAAGAGGTCGGTTGGATGCTGGTGCTCGGCCTTAACCTGCTGACAATCTTGGCACCTAGCCAATTATTCCATTGTTTTTCTCTTCATATTAGGCCAATAAAATAGTTTCCTAAGTGTTGTTATCATTTTTTGGTAACCTGGGTGGCCAGAATACGGCTTCTTATGCACTTCGTCCAAGATTGCTAATTTTAACCCTGCTGAATCTAGTATGTAAAGTTTGTTCTTAAATCATAGCAGTCCCTTCTCCTTGATACTTAGATCTAGTTTATATGAGTTCGCGGTATTGTTTGATAATTCTTCCATTATTTTAGTATAGTTTGCGTCATCAATACCAGTCGTCCTTATTCTTTCTTCCATATCACTTTCTGCCATGCTAATATTTATCTCAAATAATCCATGGATTCTTCTGCTTAAAGAATCTGCTACTTTTTTTTCCTTGCCCTTGATATGTCTAACCTCGAAGTCGAATTCACTTAAGAAGGCTAACCACCTTGCTTGCCTTGTGTTCAGATCTGGTTGGTTAAACAGATATTTTACCCCGCTGTTGTCTATTAATAATAGGAATCTTCTGCCCATTATGTAATGTCGCCACATCTTTAAGGCATGTATTATTGTTGCCAATTCCAAGTCATGAGTGACGTAATTTCACTCATGTTCTTTTAATTTTTGGGACTCATAAAAAATAACATGTCCTTCCTGAGTTAGGACACCACCTAGCCCTTCTTTACTTGCATCGACACATACGGTGAAGTCTTTATTGTAAATTCTAACCTTGTACAATATCTACTGCAAACTGGTATTAAAAAAAGAACAGAAAAGATACAATGGAAAATACAAACATTACACAGAGATTTTTCACCTGGAAACCCAAACTTGGAAAACCAACATATATTATATTCATACATTGTGTTACATTGTTTACAATACAATATAAATATAGGAGCCAGTGGCATCCAAAACCCTAACCCAATGACATGGATTAGTCCAAAACCCTAATTCCTTAACCGAAAATAGAAAACCATCGGCAAAAACCATGTGCCAAAAAACCACCTAAATATCATGTGGTCCCGAAAATATGTCGTCCCAGAAATATGTCATCCCGGTAATATGTCATCCCAAAAATATGTCATCTCGGAAATATGTCGTCTTGGAAAAAAAAATTCGGGGGCACTGCCCCGGAGGGGGGGCCTATCGGCCCCCCCTCTAACCCCCCTGCTCACCGACGCAGACGCTCATACACTACTACTTGTGCAAAGAATATAACACATACCCAACATTCTCCCACTTGTTGTTTTCTTTGCACACAGGGGATTACAGGGTTACATAGTCAAAATCCAGGGCAACAATGCCCATGGATCCTCTACACCAAGAGAACTTCTCAGTGCTCACAGATTTTGTTAAGGAATCTGAAATGTTCTTCAAAGTGTCCACCTTCATCAGTGATACTTTCTTTTCTTCAATCATGTCCCTCACAAAGTGATATTAAACATCAATGTGCTTTGTCTTTGAATGATAAGCAGGGTTCTTCGCCAAGAAAATTGCACTCTGACTGTCACACTCTATCCTTACAGCTTCTTGTACCAACCCAATACCTGAACACAATCTTTGTAACCATACTGCATCCTTACTTGCATGAGTGGCTACCATGTATTCAGATTCTGTAGTTGAAAGTGCCACTACAGCTTGTCTTTTGCTCATCCAACTTATTGCTTCTCCAAACAGGTTAAACACATACCCGCTTGTAGATCTCCTACGATCCAAATCTCCAGCCTAGTTTGCATCCAAAAAGCCATGTATATCAACCACTCTATCCAATCCCGGTCTTCCTTCGTAGCACAATCCATAGCTAGCAGTGCCACGCAAATACTTGAAAACCCTTTTTACTGTTGTCCAATGCTCCTTCCCTGGTTTTGGCATATACCTGCTCAAAACTCCCACTGCATGTGCAATGTCCAGTCTAGTACAGACCATTGCATACATCAAACTACCAACTACACTTGCATATGGAACATGAGACATGTCCTCCTCTTCTTCATGTGTCTTGGGACACCGATCCGCAGATAACTTTACACCAACAAGAATAGCAACCTTAACCGGTTTACATTCCTGCATATTAAACCTCTGCAATATTGTCTCGACATATTTTCTCTGATTTAACCAGAGTTTCCTCCTTTTTCGATCTCTTTTAATTTCCATGTCCAAAATGAAATTTGAAGCACCAAGATCCTTCATGTCGAATTTAGAGGACAACTGAGTTTTCACATCCTGGATAATCTCCTTGTTTCGTATCAACAACATGTCATCTACATACAAGACCAAATAAATCAAATGATCACCAATTAATTTAGAATACACATAGTGATCCTCTTTGCTTCTTGTGAAGCCAAGTCCCAGCATACAAGTATCAAATTTTTTATACCACATCCTTGGTGATTTTTTTAAACCATACAGTGACTTTTTCATCTTGCATACTAGCTCCTTCTTTCCTTTCACATCATAACCTTCTAGTTGCTTCATAAAGATTTCTTCTTCCAGATCCCCATGCAGGAATGTTGTCTTCACATCCATCTGTTCTATTTCAAAATCAAATGCAGCAGCAACAGATAACAGAAATATTATAGAGGTTAACTTGGCAATAGGAGAAAAAATCTCACCAAAATCAATTCCCTCAACCTGGGAATAACCCTTTGCTACTAATCGAGCTTTGTATTTCTCCACTTTTCCTTCTGCATTCGGCTTCTTTTTAAATACCCATTTTCTACCAATGGGATTTCTTCCAATTTTCAACTCCACTAGATCCCAAGCCTCATTCTTATCCAAAGATGTCATTTCTTCTTCCATGGCCCTTTTCCAAAGATTTCCATCCTCTGAATCCACTACCTCCTTGATAGTTCTAGGATCATCATCAGTAATAAACAAAGCAAAATTTGAATGAAAATCAGATGGACTATACCTTTCTGGTAGCCTTCTTTCTCGATCTGATCTCCTCAATATTGGAGTATGAGGATCTTCTTCTTGTGATTCATGTTATTCTGTAGAGTCTGCTTCATCATCCTTTAAATCAAACTCTATCTTCTCTGGTTCTTCCTTACTTGGTAGGACTTCTTGTTTATCAACATCCTTCATTTCTCTAAATACCACATCTCGGCTATACACTACCTTCTTAGATTCTGGTCTCCAAAGCTTATAACCTTTGAGACCATCTTTATATCCAATAAAGATACATTTTTCATCCTTCTTATCCATCTTACTCCTATTTTCCTTTGGAACATGAACATATGCATCGCAGCCAAATACCTTAAGATGTGTGAGAGAAGGTTCCTTACCATTCCATACCTCTTGTGGAGTCTTGTCACCCAACACTGATGAGGGTGATTTGTTGACCAGATAACATGCAGTACCCACTGCCTCTGCCCAGAATTCTTGCCCTATCTCGACACCATTGATCATGCACCTTGCTTTTTCCATCAACGTCTCGTTCATCCTTTCTGCAACTCCATTCTGCGGAGGTGTATATGGAGTAGTCTTCTGCCTTGGTATACCGCACTTCTTACAGAATTCTTCAAATTTATTCCCGCAGAACTCTCCACCATTATCTGTCCTTAGCACCTTAATTTGTTTCTCTATTTGATTCTCAACAAGAGCCTTAAACTCTTTAAATTTGTCAAAGACTTCAGATTTCCTGAGGAAATATATCCAAGTTTTCCTCGAGAAGTCATCTATAAATGAGACATAGTACATAGATTTTCCCAATGATGGGACCGACACAGGTCCAAAAACATCATTGTGAACTAGATGTAAAATTCCTTCTGCCCTCGTTGCACCAGAGGGGAATCTTACTTGATTATGCTTCCCATATAGACAATGTTCACAGAAATCAAAATCTAGATAGCAATTAGACATACCTTCAACCATACCTTTACCATGTAGTAGTCGAAGACCCTTCTCTCCGATATGCCCCAGTCTTTGATGCCACAACATAACCTTTTCTCCAGAGACTGTAGGAGTTCTTTCTTCTTCAACTTCAATATTAGGAACAATGGAGCTAT
>ML780884.1:213707-243909 GCA_009831015.1 Picea engelmannii | reverse complement strand
ACCCTTCTCTCCGATATGCCCCAGTCTTTGATGCCACAACATAACCTTTTCTCCAGAGACTGTAGGAGTTCTTTCTTCTTCAACTTCAATATTAGGAACAATGGAGCTATTACACCCATCACTAATAGTGCTTCCTATTATCTTATACAGAGTTCCAAACCGAACTCCCCTCATCAACACCATTTCTCCTCGAACCATCCTACAAGTTCCCTTTTCAAAAATTGTTTTTACCCCAGCATATTCCATTTTGCTTACAGAAATCAAATTTCTGGCCATACCTGGGATGTGTAGAACACCAGGCAATGTTCTAATCCTTCCATCTATGAGTCTCAACTTGACCCTTCCTTTTCCTATGATTCTGGTTGTTGAATCATTACCCAAGAAAACATTCCCTCCATCATACTTTTCATATTCTCAGAACCACTCCCTGTGGGGAGTCATATGAAAAGATGCACCTAAGTCAATAAACCATGCCTCATGATATGCATGTGTGCTTGAAGAGGCCAAGTACACATCCCCTCCTTCTTCCTTGGAGGTCTTTTCTTCTGTAGAAGAAGATTCTTCAGATCCCTTCTTTTTCTCAACTTTGGATCTACACTGCTTCTTGTAGTGCCCTTCTTTTCCACACCTCCAACATACCCTTCCAAACTTTCCAGGAGATTTATATCTACCCTTAGACTTAGATCTCCCACTTGAGAAATTAGATTTATTTCTTTCCTGGGAACGTCCTCTTGCAAATAATGCATCTGTGCCATGTCCTTCCATATTCTTTCGTCTCATCTCCTCCGACAATAAGGACGAGACCACTTCTTCAAACTTAAAAGAAGTTGTATTACTACCTATGGCCACAACCAGACTATTCCACGAGTCTGGTAAAGAACACAAAAAACTGATACATTTATCTTCATATAGAATTTTAAAATCAACAGATACTAACTGACTTACCACAGTACTAAAGGTGTTCAAATGCTCTTCCACCGAGTCTCCATCTCTCATCCTCAAGTTATACAACTTCTTTCTCAGGAATAGTTTATTTAACAGGGACTTAGACTGATACAACTTCCCCAACTTTTCCCATAAATCCTTGGTTGTAGCTTCCTCTGACACATTCAGTAATACTGAATCAGAGAGACACAATCGAATTGTGATCTTTGCCTTCTGATCCGTCTTTTTCCAGTCATCTGTAGAAGTTCCTGTAGGTGCAGTACCTGGATCTACTGCGATCCATTGATCTCTGTCCACCAAAATATATTCCATCTTGAGCTTCCACAGCTCAAATATTTTCCCATTAAACTTCTCGATCTCCATATTTGAATTGCTTTCCATTTCTTTTCACCTAAAAAACAATACCCAGATCTCCCACTGTAACAAGGCTTATCACAGTCCCGAGCCAAACCCTTGATGACAAAGGCATCCCCCTGAAGCCAATAAAGCTCTGATACCAAATGTAAATTCTAAACTTGTACAATATCTACTACAAACTGATATTCAGAAAAGAATAGAAAAGATACAATGGAAAATACAAACATTACACAGAGATTTTTCACCTGGAAACCCAAACCGGGAAAACCAACATATATTATATTCATGCATTGTGTTACATTGTTTACAATACAATATACATATAGGAGCCAGTGGCATCCAAAACCCTAACCCAATGACCTGGATTAGTCCAAAACCCTAATTCCTTAACTGGAAATAGAAAACCATTGGCAAAAACCATGTGCCAAAAAACCACCTAAATATCATGTGGTCTCGGAAATATGTCGTCCTAGAAAAAAAATTCAAGGGCGCTGCCCCCAAACCCCTGCGCGCCCGGTGCAGACACTCAGACACTACTACTCATGCAAAGAATATAACACATACCCAACATTTATCTGGTTCTGCTACTTTCAATATGGGTGTCGTTGTCAATAATTCATTTAGTTTGTTGAAGCTGTCTTGACATTTCTCTGACCAGTTAAACCTGGTTCCCTTCTTTTGTAATGATTTGATAGGGTAGGCTATCTTGGAAAACCCTTCTATAAACCTACGGTAGTATCCGGTGATTCCCATGAATGACTGTATATCCGCTACATCTTTAGGTACCGGCCATTCCATAATGGCTTTCGTCTTTTCCGGTTCTATGACAATGCCCTTTGCTGAAATTACATGTCCAAGATATTGTATTTCTTTTTGATAGAAGTCACACTTGTCAAAATTGGCATATAGTTTGTGTTTCCTTAACATTTGTAGAACTATTCTTAAGTGTTCCTCATGTTCCTCCTCCATCTTTGAGTAGACTAGGATATCATCGATGAATACTACCACGAACTTCTCCAAGTACTCACTGAAAATACTGTTCATTAGGCACATAAACGTCGTTGGGGCATTAGTGACTCCGAAAGGTATGACTACAAACTCGTAGTGCCCATATCTTGTCCAAAATGTTGTTTTGTTTATGTCCTTGTCCTTTATCCGAACTTGATTATAACTGGATCGTAAATCCAATTTTGAAAAGATATTGCCCCCCCTTACTTGATCGAACAGATCATTTATCCTTGGTAAGGGGTATTTATTCTTAATAGTCATTTTGTTCAGTTGTCTATAATAGATACATAATCTTAGAGTACCGTCCTTCTTTTTCACAAAGAGGATGGGTGCTCCCCATGGTGAGACACTTGGCCTGATATACTCTTTGTCCAACAATTCCTGTAATTGTATTTTTAATTATGTCAGTTCTGGTAGACTCATCCGGTAAGGTGCCTTTGAGATAGAGGCAGAACTGGGTAACATATCTATGGAGAATTCTATTTCCCTTCTAAGGGGTAATTCTGGTATCTCATCCACAAACATGTCTCTGAAATCACGTAGGACAACAAAGTCTTCCAACTTTGGCTTATCCTTCTTTTCTTCTAGACTCGTCACTTGGATGGCATAAACTTGACATCCTTTTCTCACACATTTCTTTAGTTGCATCGTTGAAATTTGTCTGATTGATGTTGGTTTTGGTATACCTTGGGTTGTCTTGGTGGTGTCAGAATCATCTTTATAGCTAAGTATCTTTGTATAAAAATTTAATATCGCTTTGTGTCGTTCCATCCAGTCCATCCCAATAATCATATCGTAAGATCCTAGTGGTAGGATGTTCAGATCGGTCTTTATAGTTTGACCATCTAGGATGAACTCAAAATCCCAAATATAGTCAATTACTTTCCTTTTTGTACCTGTCGCTAGTTTCACAAGCCTTGATTTTGCGTGCTTCAGTCTCTTAAGTTTATTTGACTCTAATACCTTCAGAGTAATATAACTTAATGTTGCTCCAGGGTCAATTAAAACAAAAATTCAAGTGTCATGGATTTTAGCTTTGACTTCTACCACTAAGGACTGGTGGTCAACCTGTCATCCATCGATGGCCGCATTTATCCGATGTAGGCTCCTGCCCACGTCTCCCACGGTCAAGGCTTCTTGCAGGTTATGAACAACAGTTTTGTTTGTTGAACTCAAATGTGGGCAGTTCCTCATGAGATGAGGCTCTCCACATTCCCAACACTTTAATGGCTCATAGGAGCTATCCCCAAACCTCTTCACTCCTAGGTTTACCGATTTTCCATTGCCTTGAGTATTCAGAGGATTGGAGTAAAAATCCTTTCTTGGAAAACTCTTCGCGGTACTCCGATAAGGGGTTGGCTGGTACCCCTTCTTTCGCTGGTTCTCTCAATCCTGTTTCTTATCCTTCCAGGCCTTGGTAAATTATGCCCATTGTTTATACTAGTCATATCACATTTGTGCTTTTTTGAATACATCACTTAAGGATTTGGGGTTGTCAAACTCAATTCTGTCCTTGTAGGACTGTGGTAGACAGCTTAGAAATCGCAGAATTTTTACTTTATCCTCCCAGGTGTATGGTACGAACCTTAGCAGATCCAGAAATTATTTATAAGGTCCTCCATTGTCATCTGTCTGAGTCGTAACTCATAGAATTCCTTTGTCTTCCTTTCATAATAATTTTCAGAAAGGTACTATTTCTTGAAATACTTCTTAAATTCAGACCATTCCAACTGTTTCTTCTTTAGGCCCTTGGCCAATTTTAGATCTTGCCACCAAATACTGGCCTTCCCTTTTAGATTGTAGATGGCCATCCTGACCTTCATGTTGCTAGAATAGTTATATATGTGGAAGTACTTTTTTATGTCCAACTATCATGCCTCTTCTTCTTCTCCTGTCCTAGATTCCCCATCAAATATAGCGGGTTTAAATTTTTTTAAATTCCCCTTCAAGGTGGTCTACTTGTTTTCTTTTTCTGTCTGTTTTTGTTCCATCTTCAGTTGGAGGCATTCCTTCAGATGAACTATATTCTTTTTCTATTCTGGTCGTAAGTGATTGGAGGCTCTCTTGCTGACTTCTTCGTCGTTATCATTGTCTTTTGGGATTTTCTTCGTCACTATACTACGCAACCGGACTTCGTCTATCTCCTGTTGTTCTTGTTGTGCCTTCTTCAATTTTTCATTGTTGGCTTTAAAAATCTGTAGCTCAACAATCAAGTTCCTCATTGTTTCCAACACTTATGTGGGTAAGCTTCCATCACTATTCTTCCTTTCATCTCTAAGAGGTCTTTGCTGTGGATTTTCTTCCATCTTGTTTTCTGCATTGTCTTGAGTTTCCATACTTATTCACCAAAACAAAGAAAGTTTTCTTTTTGTAACCAGACAATTTATCAGTTTTTTTTTTTTTTAAACAAAATATATACTAACCACCACAGTGGTCCTGTTCAGGCCCAATGTTGTAACTTTTTCTTTGATACCATATGTAATGAACCTCATTGTCACACAATTTTTTTTTTGTTTTGTTTGTTATTTTTCCTTTTAATAACAGAAGGTGTAAACTTACTATAGAACTGGTGCAATTTCTGTTGGTAAGAAAGAGTCTTAAGAAAACAAATTCCTAAGTTCTACCTATCAAAGTGGTCCTTCTCATTTTGTTGTTTTTTTAGAAAAAAAAAAACATTTACCTCTTGGTGTAATGGATCATGTGAAAAGAGGGGTCACAAAACCTACTACAATTTATTCAAGCAAAAACATAAAAAAAAACCTCTAAGGTTTTGTATGCATGTATATCTGATTACCATTGAATCTAGGTGACTTTACTTGGTCTCCTACCATACGATCCAACGAATCGGGTTCTATTACCAGACAACTAACCTATCTACTACGTCGCAATCAAATTTAATGTTCTTAAGACCAGGGTCTGTTGTGAATTAGTTTTTACCTCCAAATGTCAAAGGATAGTTCACCACTAGGGTCGAGTTGTTGATTCACACTAATCTTGAGGAGTGACAAAGGTTTTACTCTTAATATAACACTTGTTAAGTGGGAGGAATGAATTTTCTGTCTAATAGCCAATACTCCGTAAGTTTCATTTAGGGTAGCCTGCAAGTTCTAGTGGAAATTACTGAACTCTTTACCCAAATGGCATACTATCTCTGACACAGTCACATGGCCACCCACCCTTCATAATTACTCCAAGGTTGACAGGATATCTGTTAGGGTTGGAGTGGTTTTCAGGATTGTCATTGTTGAGTTCTGCGAGGCGGTTATGTGAACCACCCTTGGAGGCACAGAGTATTTCGAAGGTAGCTGCTCCCACATTGGAATGATTGGCATGGACCTTTACCCTTGGTAAGAATTTGTCTCAGTACGCATTCCTGTAAAGTGTTTAGGGAAATAAAGCATTCCTGACTTCTCCTGTAACGTTTTCTGATGTTACCCTAATTCCTGGAAGGGGATTTCCTTCGATTTGATCTCCATTTTTTTTATTTGCCTTATGGGTTTGAAGGGAGTGTATTCATTTGTTTTCTTGTTCAGTTTTATAACTTCCCAGTTCATTTCCTATGGTTATATCTCTGTATCCATTCGTTATCTTGTTTAGGTTTTGGGAGAAAAACGTTTTCGTAACCGCCAGTTTTAAGTTCTATGATGACTCCTTTGAATGTTGTCGAGGCCTAATATCCATGTAGGGCATTTAAATAATTCATTTCATGATATTCTCCTGCGATGCTTGCAATATTATTGCAGTGATTAATACCCTCATCGTGCTCTGTCCGGTTTGATTTAAAAGGTAGAGGGGACAAAATTGTTGTAATGTTTGCACAGCATAAGACTATTCAATATGATTCGATTATGGCGGTTATGTGTGGATTTTTGAATTCGATATGAACAATATAATACAGGGTAGCATAGTGTTAGGTTACTTCTTTTAAAATATAACTATTATTGTCTATTGACGATTAGTCCTGATGATGAATCCTGATTCGGATTCGAAACGTTGACAAAAATGACACCAACTGTGGATTATCCGGCAAACAACTTCAAAAATACTCACCACAGAAATCTAAAAACAACTATTACTGTCTATTTCTGTCTTTTCTTCTTATGAAATCATTACTTGCGGTGTATGCACCTCTTTCTTGTAAGATTTCTTCATTTTCAGGCCTATATAATTCACTAATGATGGGTCTTGTTTTTATACGTGGGTACCCATCAATGAATGAATACGCTATCCACCTTCAATCCGGTGTCTACCCAGTTGACAAAAGTAGCAAGGAGACGAAGAGAGCCATGCCAGCCTCTCAAATAGAAGTTAAGGAAGATTACAAAAATTTTCCTTACTAGCTGTTATCAATTTTGTTAGTATAACATTATTTTTGTCTGCATCTACTGATAATAAATCGTTATTTCTTCAGGGCCTTTCATCTATCTGTGGATCTCAGATGTTCGGTCCCTACTCTCAGCACAAGAGGTATTTCAGTTCCTTCGTAAGCCTTCCTAGAGTTCCAACGGTGTGAGGGCATGGTTTCTTCCTAAATTTTTGATAAGTTTGTAGTAGTTTGTTCTATTGCCCTCATGGGGAGGTCCTCTAGTTGTGTCTTGGTTCAACGATTGTGGTTACTATTATCGTACAAGATTTCAATTGAATGATGAAAAAAATGTTGGGTGTCTTATCCTAGATGTTCCTCTATTTAGTCTCATCCCAACTTGTAAATTTATTTATCGTTACTATTTTTTGAAAAAAAATCGGTTACAGATGTTTACACAGTCCAAAATCCCGACCGGTATGATATAAAGAGACTAAAGAGTTTTTTGGGGTTTTAATCTGTTGTAAGGACTTGACTAAACCAAAAATTTGTATTATATTTAAATTTAGAAAATATAAGTCTCCTCATATGGTTTGTCTTGTTTTCCCTTGGGATTAATGTTGTACAATATGGCTCTATGTATATTTTATTTTCTCTTCCCGAGATTAGGAAATAATTTCTTCCTCACTGTCAGTACATAAAGTTTGACAGTCCAGTTGATTACCGTTTCCCTCAAGGTTTGTTACTATTTAGTCTATCATCATTCCTAGAATGGATTATTTTCCAGGCGGAGCAGGCTCGGATGGAAATATACCTTTGTCATTGATGACAAAGGGGGAGAGATTTATCAGATGTAGAGGACAGAGGCAAGGTTCCAGGGGGAGCATATTTATCAAATATAGAGGACAAAACCATGGTTACAGGGGGAGCATGAGTGATATGATTTCATTATTGCATCAGAGTGTTGCCAACAATTCCAAAGGGGGGAGATTTTTTATTAAGGTTGGTTGTCATTGATGTCAACCCTTGAAGAAAGCCCAGTAGCACAAAGGTTTGGGTAATGGACCCAAGTTTTTTTGATATAAAGATGACCCATTAATGTCTTTTCATGGTTGATAAGAAGTACAGATGGATGAACTCCAAAGTGGTCCCCTTATGGTGAAATCCCTCATGGGAAGATGCTTTGCGGATTGAGTTTTCCTAGAAGTATGGTTATAGAACCCATGCTTCATTGAGAAATAATGAGACGAAGGACAATTATTTTGTCAGTGAAACTATGCTAGATGCATAGTTCTTACAATGCCATTTTTGATGGTATGTGGAACATCACATAACTCATCACGGTTAGAGAGTTATGACAATATGAAGTTGGAGAACCTTCATGAGTTTTATAGAAGCCCCCAAGAGTCAAAGTGTCTTGAAAAATATATTATTTTAAATGGAGAAGCCCTAAAATAAGGAAAGTGTAATGCTACATGAAGATATAAATAAGAGGCAAAACTCACTCATTAAATACATACTTGTACATATTGTATATCTATTTTCTTGTGTAAATATTGTTGTAAATACTTGTGGATACATCTGAAGTGGCGAATGCCTAAGGTAGCATGAAGGGTTGATGGAGAAATTCTCAGAATTACAACGAATACAAAAAAAACTATTTTCTGAGGTGTACGCGGGTTATCTGTGTATAGGGTGAGTACATGTACACAGGTTGTCTGTGAATAGGGTGTGTACATATGCAGGGTGTTTGTGTATAGGGTGAGTAAATGTACACGAGCTATCTATGAATAGGGTGCATACATACGTGGGTTGGTTGTCTATAGGGTGCGTACATGTACGCAGGATGTCTATGAGTAGGGTGCATAGGTACATGGTCTGGTTGTGTACAAGGTGAGTACATGTTGGTAAAGCCATGGAAACTTGAGAAGATGAAGATGCAAAGGTTCTAGATTCTGAGATCAAGCTCCCAAAAAGGTCTAAAGTGATCAGATACATCAGATCCATCCATTGGTTCAAAAGGTATGTCTTATTTCTATGAATAGTTGGATTTTGATGTATGCATGAGGAATGGCAATGGAGATTTGAGGATTCTCCCTAGAGAGACTAGTAGCTACATGGGATCTTCTACATAAGTCAGTTCTACAGAAATACAGTGTTGGTATATTTATCATTGATACTTCTTATTGAGGCACATCTTGTATTTCTTAGCATATGGATAAGAGTTTTATGGTACATGGATGAGATCTTGTATTTTTTGATGTATTGAGAAGTTGGATATCAGAAAGGGTTTGATGACTAATATCATGTGAGATAAAGTATACTTGTTCATGGTTTCACACACCTATATAACACATGACTAGAGAGAGACATATTTGTCTTGAGTGAATGTTATGTATGAGAATGCATGCACAGGGTACAGTTACAGTTTGGATATAGTGACAAGTTACATATCTATGTGGAAGAAGTTACAGAGGGTCAGAAGTTTTAAAGTGAAAGGAAACCCTAGTTCTAGAAGGTATACGTTGGCTGCATAACATTTAGGACATGTACATATGTGGGCTACATAACAGATAGGGTATATACATACGCAGGCTGTAGCGCTACAGGTTGCATACCTATTGCATTTTGTAGATACATGTTCAGTTTAGGTATAGATTGAATACAGAGAAGTTGTACAGATTGGATACAGGTCAGTGGTATAGGTTGATACAGTTGTACAACAATATATCTCACAGTGATAGGTTGACAGTGGTTCCATCATTCTACTTCTACTTCAAGGCAGTTGGACGGATCAAGGACAGTGATTGTAGCCACCTTCCAGTTGTAGCCAGATAAAATAGGGGGTTGTATCCTCCTTCTGGCTATAGCCATAGAATTGGGGAGTTGGATATTCCCTCAGATTGTAGCCTTAGAATCTAGGGGGTTGGAGCCTCCTTCCAGTTGCAACTGGAAAACAAAGGAAGTTGGTTCTTCCAATGAATGTAATTCTTCAAGACATATAATAAAAATCATTCTGTGGTTTTCTCCTACTTTTGGTTTCCATGTAAAACACTGGTGTACTGTGTATGTGTGTGATTGTTCATTTCTTATTGCTCATTATTGGATAATAATTCTACATTGATATAACACTTGGATTATTTGGTTAAAAAAGATTATAATTGCGCTACTACTAATTCACCCTCCCTCTCAATAATCCAACAATCGTTACCCTTATTTTCCTGTGGCTTGGATCAGTTGTCTTGAGGTTGAATTTTCTCTGAGTTAGGGCTACCTTTAACATACTTTGGTTGTTGCATTTTTGTAGATCGAGATTATTGCTTGTTATGCTGCTTAAATTTATTCTTTATTTTGACATCATATCTATAAGAGACTACCAATGATGAGATGTTGAGAAAATCCATTTTGGTTTGGATGTACCTGTGCAGAGCCCCGTGGTATTGTATAACCACATGTCATTGAGATTCTTTGATACCCCTCTTGGTGCTCAAGGTATGGAAGGTATTTGTGAACTTTGACACTGTTTGGTCCCACTTTTGATACAACATG
This sequence comes from Picea engelmannii, assembly GCA_009831015.1. NCBI lineage: Eukaryota > Viridiplantae > Streptophyta > Pinopsida > Pinales > Pinaceae > Picea > Picea engelmannii. Next base: position 233,747 of record ML780884.1, on the reverse strand, counting down.
GTCCATCTCATGTATTGGTCATCATAGTTTCCCACATCATAATATTTCTCCTTGACCACATCCATAAAACAATCCCCAGTGGGATCAGCCCCAAATATTCTAGACTCCTCTGTGGAATTTTTCTTCCAGTAAGTTTCCCACCATTGTTTGACATGGGAGAGAGCCATAAGGAGCGCAAAGGTGATATTTTCTCCATCATAAAAAATGTGAACAAAGAAATAACCTTCTAGCAAATTTAAGCATTTTTTCAAAGCATCTGCATCGATCTGACCTTCAAATAAAGGGATATCAACATTAACTTGTACCTTGAATGGGGTCGCGTTTCCAAATTTCTTGATGAAGACACACCTATTATTTTTGGAAATCATTTAAGGATTTGGGAAAAATGCTCCAACATATCATTCCTCTGTTGTGTGAGCGCTTCCATGAGAAACATCTTGATGGGATCTTATTCTCCCTCATTCCTCCTCTCTTCCTCCATGGGAGGTTTCTTTGGCTGGTGAGAGTAGTTTCCCTCAAGAGAAACTAGCTCAATATCCAACTCTCTATACCCTAACCTCATTCGGGACATGCACTAAGAAACAAAAAGGAGTATCTTTCTTTGATACCACCGATCAAGATTATTTTGAGAAAAAAATGAAGAGATATAAAAATGAAATATAAAAATATATTGCAATAAAAATGGATATACAGTAATGAAAATATTTTATTAATGAGAGAATGTACAATAACTATAAAATTACAGAGTGAATGATTCACTAGAATTATGGTATCTTATCATTGAGAAGAGATGTGATGGCTATGCTCATTCACAAGAAGATGATGATGTTTAAAATGAGGCTCTAGAGGAAATGTTAACATAAAGAAAATCCAAAACCCTAACACAAAAATATGAAATGCCAAAAGGTTTGCAGACTCCAATGGGGGTAGTTGGTAGGTCAACTTCCCAAGGGCGTAAATTTTGTATACGATCTCCATTTGGGTTGCACGATAGCTCATTTGTAAGGTTTATCCAAGGACTACACATTTTACCATAACACTCTATATAAAGGATAAATCCTATAGTGTGAGTGTGGATAGCCCAAAAAAAATGTTGATTAGGGCCTCAAACCAAACCCTGAAGTTTAGGACCAGAAAAGATGTAGAAAAATTGCTATGGTGAAAACCCTTGTTTTGATCCACTGGAATAGGTGGGTGGTCATTGATTTCCTCCTAAATCAATGGTTCACATAACCATTATTGTGACTACTCTTTCATGGTATTACTTCAATGAGGGAAGTAATAGATCATCGAGGCATATTCATAGTGTCGATAATGAAGATGAAGGGAAGACTGACATGACAAAGGATATCTAAATTTTTTTGGATGATTAATATGAAATGTGAGTGATTGTGATTATGGAAGGGAATGAAAACCCAACCTTCATTGCATGAGAAGTTGTTTCTCTCCCTTATGATGAATTTGGGAATGCATGTAGGATATCTATCATTAGTTTCCCATCATCCTTTGGAGGTTATATTAGAAGGCTACCAAAATATTTGGTGAGCTCTCGTTCTACCTCTTCATGGCCTTCCATTTTGGTGCCTTGTCCATTTTTGAGGAAACATATGTTATTTTGGTTTCTCCTTTGCATGGTGGCTTTATGGAAGAATCTAATATTTTTGTCACCTTCTTTGAGCCAACAAAATATAAAAAAATTCTACGATAACAATTATTCTAGTTGACTATGGATTGTGATGCATTATTTCAATATATGTTATTTTTACTAAGATCCTTAATCATTTCCATGGCCATTATTTCCTACTGTATCCTACCCATTTTTTTCCTCCAATTTTCGTTTGTCATGAAAGATGTTTCCAAAATCTTCCTCGTTCCATCATTTGATTTTGGACTTAAGTTGTTTGAGTTTTAGCTAGAGGCTTGTTACACACAAAAATTTCACACTTAGGTTTCTTATCTATTACACGCCTTAAGTGTTGTATGCACCTTAATAAGTGTCGCATGCACCTTAATAAGTGTCGCATGCACTTTTTCAAGAGTTATATGCACCTTACTAAGTGTCGCATGCACTTCGATGAGTGTCGCAACCCTGACACCATGAAAGAACATTTGTTACAATACCTAGTCAATGTGGAGGAGAAATTTATCATATCAAGGTCAAAATACTATGTGCAAATGTATTATTCATTTTTACTGAAAAAAGGAAATTAATTTAGTGTGAGAATCCACCTCAAATTTAGTTTCCTAATCTCAAGGAGAAGTTGAGAGTCTCATGAATTGTTGAGAGGTTTTCACAAACCAATATCCTAATTTGATGGATGATTGAGAGATTTTCTCAAACAAATATCCTAATTTGATGGATCTTGAGATATATTTCCTCCTTAAAATCCTTGAGAGATATTTTCTCCCTAAAATTCTTCATAGATATTTTCTCCCTAAAAATATTGGAGATCCCAATTTTTTGGATCTAGTGAGTGATCTTCTCCATGGTGGTTAAGGCTCCAAATATTATGTTATGAAGTCATTCCAAGGTGAAAGGGAGAGAGGGGAAAGTGTTTATATTATACTTATGATATTAAGAGAAACATGTTTAGAGTGCATTCAAGGACTGGATTGGAAGCATGGAGGAATGTTAGCACAACAAATTTGTAAGTTCCCATGTCTCCATTAATATAACTTGGCCTATTTCCATCATGTTGTTGTTTGCACATGTATGTCTATATAGATAGATTTTTTCTTGTCTAATGATATGTTGTATAAGTAGAAGGTATTGTTTTGTTCCCTACATATTTTCTTTATCTTGATCAAAACTTAGATAAGAAGAACAAATATTGAAGAATAGTGAGGACAACAGTTGAAAAAGGAGTAATTCACACTTTTTCTTCTATCTTCTCTATCCATAGACATTAAGAATAAATTTAAAGGAATGTTATTGTCCATTTGTTTTTTTTCTGTCTTGGTCAATAAGGGTCTAGATATCCAAGGGAGATTTCACCTGTCCATGGGGGAAATATTTCGTAATAGATAATTGGCGACTCCACTGGGTAGAACAACATGTTCATCTTGGTTTCTGGTCTTTGATTTTCTCTTTACTCTTGATTTTGTTTGTTTATCTGAAGATCTCACTCTCCTTAGTAATCTTTAGGAATCTTCTTTAGTTAATCACTGCATTTTTTCATCATGTGTAACAATCCTCCAGTAACCCTTGTTCAACACTATGTCTTTCTCTTGACATGAGCATTTATCTGCTTCCTGGGCTAGTTTGGAGCTTACTTTACCTCTATTTTTTCAACTTTTAGCTCAGACATTTGCATTAAAGTTTTTTTTTCTTCTTCTTGTCTTTAATTGTTAGCACTTAGGTAATTAGGTGATCTGATTATCTCTTTTGAGTTTCTATTTCTTTTCATATTTCTAGAGTGTGCATGTTTTCTTTAGGATCATTTAATATTTTTTCTTGTATACATGTCATTGTCAATTTTAATTCCTGATTTTGAGAACTTTCAAGTGCCTTTTTTTAATTTTTGGAATCTAAGATTTGGATTTAGGAATTGAAACTCATTGTCTTAAGAATTTTATTTGAATTATCTTTCCTCAGGTTAACCTTGATCCTATTTGATTTCATAACTCATTGGTATTATCACATTTTTATGTTGATTTTCAATTGCTCATTGATTGGACTTCACATCTTTTTCATTTTGAGTCCTTCATTGAAAAAGTTTCCTCACACTTGGTTTCTTTCAGTTCTCATCAAACTTTTAAGTGCACTTTATTTGGTTTCTTTTTTCTCTATGTTCCTTTGTGTCAAATATTGATTTATTTCATTCTCATTTAAAGATAGGAAGCATGAAATTTTTTCATTTCAAGAGATTTCATTTCATTTACAATCAAATGCAAATAATTTTTTGTTTCTATTTTTTTGGGTGATGCATTTTTGAGCTTGTATTTTAAAGAGTAAAATTGCATGGTTTTTGCCATTTCTTTGACTCATATATTGGACACCTATAATTTGTATAATTTGTATCATGTATCCTATAATTTATTTGACTCATATATTGGACACATATTGCATTCAAAGAGTAATTTTGTTTTCTTTCTTTGAAAGTTGTAATTGTTTCTTTGCTTCAAACCTTTTGCTCATTTCTATAGATAGCCTTCATCGAAACTTAAAGAGTGCATTGCATTCATATTTTCTTTTGAAGCATTTTTGGAGTCAAGTATCACAAATGATCATCAATTTTCATCCACAATCCCTTTTGATTAACAAAAAACAATAAAAGGAACACATGCATAATCTAAAATCAGCTAGACCTTTTATTTATTAGAAAATGATCAAAAGTCTAGGATTTTAGGACCTTGGTTGTAGGTCAAAGAGTAAATTATCCAAGGCCAATTAAACTAAATTGTAGAATACTTGAGAGTGTTGAAATCCAAGTAGTAACAATCAACATTTGTCGAGAGGGATCCTCTTACATGGGAGTTAAGTACGAGGTCAAGCGAAGCGACTGTTTGAGATCTCCCCTCTTTTGTTTACCTAGTGTGACTACAACAAGTTTGGAGCTTTGAAGAGTGGTAGGTCCCCAAATTCACACCACTTATTATTCGTATTTGGGTCATGGATTTATGTCCACCATTCCCAGTTCCATTTTCTTAGTCTTGACTATCGACTAATTACCCACTCGATCGTCCATTGTGAAATTGAAAACATAGTTTATTTTCCTAGGATTCTACATGGGTGAGTGCAAGGGGGGTTCCTTATTCAAAAGGTTCCTTGTGGTACCTCAGGTAGAAGTCCCATCAAATTTTCAGTACCCCTAGAGGTTGGTCCCACGAAGTAAGTGTTGGCACTGGGGCAGACCTAGGGTTCAATGATTCAACAACGCACCAACAAAACCTTAACTACCGACCCTTTTGGAAACACCTATGAAGAAGATGAAGTCTCACCCGAGGTAGAGGCAGGGGGGTTGTAGGACTCAGGTGTCTACAACCAAGATAGGACACAGATCTATGATTAAAACACTTAACAGAGCACTTAGACAACAATATTCATTAGATTATGATTCTCATTCACATCACAGATTAACCCTTATTACAAATCAACATAGTAACAATCAAGATCAAACACTTAAAATCACTTAGCACATAGAATTAACTCGGATCTAGCATTAATTTATCTTTACTACCATTAATCACTAAGAAACAAAATTCAATGCATTCATTATACATAACAACAACAACACTAAGCAAATAACCACATAAACAACATCGCACAAAGCACATCAAGACACAGGATATACGTGATTCACCCCAGTGTGGGGCTACATCCACAAACTTTTTCATCTTCTTCTTTATTATTCTTAAAGATTCTTACATTCATTTGCTCTTGTGCATAAATCCACAGAGCCAGAATCCACAAAGGAAAGGATATCTGCGAGCTGTGCACCAAATCCTCCTTCCCAAAACTAGGTCAAGGCATAGAGCCAACTCCTTAGTAACACAGAGAAACTTACAAAACACTTGCACTAGCTTCACAAGCCTTAACATACTCTTTGCACAAAGCCAACTAGTCATGCACTAAGCTAAGGGCCATCTATATTTCATAGCTACTACTTATTTATAAGTTTACAAAAGGCCTAAACATGGGTAAACCCATGGTCCGACATCTCATAACCCGTTACATATACCCTAGTAAACCCTTTGTTGGGTCCACAAGTCCACAAAATAAGTGATATCCCTTGATCTCAGCTCTGCCTGGGCAGTCCATCTTCAGCCAGCCTATCGAAGTCCCAAGAGTTGTCAAACACAACCAATGTTTCCTCAAAACTTGGTCAACGACCAACAAACCCCCAACACTCACCTATGACGTGTCCCAAGTCACTCAAATCTAGGCAACGCTACTTCAAAGGCCTTGATCTTAGATTGAGTTGCCTCGTCTTGCTACTTCGCTAGAGCTTCTTGCTCAGTGAACTCCTGAATTAGTTTCTCTGTAACAAGTCCTTTCAGGCATTGTTCCATTGTCATAACCATCTCTTCTAGATTTGAGCCTTGTCCTTCAATCTCTTCAAATAGTGTGCAGGCTTCATCTTGCACTGGCATGATTCTCTCTGTAACCTCCATGACTCTGCTCTGGATGGTCGTAATCTACTGGTAGACTGTCCATTTCTCCTATGATCTCCTCATTCACTCGATCGTAGTGAGTAGTTTCATTTGTGCCTTCATGGTGGATTCTTGTTCCTGCGCCTCCTGGAGCTATGCTTCTAGTTCCCTCAGCTCTGCATCTTCTACTAGGTGATTGTAGGTCTGTACACTTCGGTCACTCAACTTCTTACATTCTGAGGAGAGTGCCTTGATCCTTATAAATGTGATTTTGGAGATTTCTTCCCTCTGATCGCACACTTCTTGTGGAGTGCTCAGCACTTGTGATATCCCAAAAAATAAAATATTTTTGAAATTTAAATTAATTGGAAATTTATTCTGTTTTTAGTAAATTCGAATTTGGAATTTTTTTTCCATTTATGGCAATTCCGAATTTCGAATTTTATAATTGTAATTAATTAACATCACTGTTGGGCAGAGACCTAATTTGACCAAACTAACTATTTGACTATGACACTTGTATGAAAACAAAATATTTAATATTAATTGCAGGAGGACAAATGGAACAACCATTTTGAATTTAGCTGACCATGACTCCATGAGTGGGGAACATGTTGGAACTACCCCTAGGATGATTGTTACAAGTGGCAAATCAGTGATTTGGCCATTGGCAGCCCCTGAAAATCAGGGATTTACAAATCTGTGAAAATCCCCAAGGGAGGGAAAAAGACCTGGGCAAAATTGATAAATAGCATATGTGAGGAGGCAAGACACTGCCAAGTATGCATAGAAAAGGGACTATGGATTTTCCTTGCTGTTATGAGCACTGCTGAGTAAGTGTGAGGTAAGAGGATAACTGTTGGAATTGTGGACATTGTTGACGAGGAGTCTTCGAAATTTTCCCTCATGGATTCATGGTCAGGCTAGGGGGTGAATCAAGCAAGAAATTTTGGTTGCCTACTCTACGGTTGGGAGGAACGCGGTTGTTCCCTTTGCCTTCCCACAAAATTGGTTCAGATATGTTTATCTACTCCTTCTCTATGTTAAATAATCATTTATATTGGTGATATGTATATGTTAATTATGTATTGAAGAACTTCGATGGGAGAAATTTGTCGTGTCATAATCCATTTCTGTAATAGGAAAAAATTGTTGGTTTGTAATCATTTCATCGCTTAATGATGGTGGATCGATGGCCATCTTGAACCTTCAAGACGTGAGGGTTTACTGTCAAGTGGTGGTCACCTTAGCCTTTGCAGGCCACCAAATACCATCATTGCCCTAATTTAATTTTTCCTAAGGTTGAAGGGGCAGGTTTTGTTCCCATAAATACATGAATCATATTGTAATTCTGGACATAGAGGGTGAGATAGCTTGAAAGCATTTCCTGAATTGATTTGGTTATTCCCTATTTTGGAGGTTTGCTCTGCGATTATGATTTTCTTTTATTGAGTTTGTAAACTCATTTTATTTCTTGATAAATTCATTTTTTGAGCAAACACGGTAATTATTTGTTTTTTCCAATTACGAACTCGGTCATTTATTTATTTCGAGTTTATTTGTTGGAGTGTGTGATTTTAAAAAGAGATTAAATACAAAATTCATATTTCGGCATTCGGGACTTGCTTGTTACATATATGCAAAGTTCCTTTGCTTTACCAAACACCGAAACCCGAAATTGTTGGGCCCACACCCTAATCTCATTTCGCAATTCAGAATTTCTTATTTCATTTTGTTTGTGCATCAAGTGTTCGTAAACCCCGAAATTCCGAACCCCGAACCCCCAATGTGTTGGTCCCACATTCCATTCACATTTTCGCAATTTGAGAGTTGTTGTGTGTTGGTGTTTGGCATTTGAAATTGCGAAATCCTGAACCCCGAAACCCCGAAGTGCTAGGCCCACAGTCTTTCTGCATTTCGCGATTCGACAAACAACATGATCTTTTGTTTTTTTTTATGTTCATCATTTGTAATCACCGAAACCTGATTGACCTCTGTTTTTCACAAAACTGTAGTAACATGGTAGGAATTATTTGTTATAGGAACAACTCTAATACTGTAATGAATGGACTGGTAGAAACGATGGAGGATATTCATCTGGGATAGAGGTAGAATAGAAATAATAGATCATATTACAAGTCACTATGTACAGGGCATGACAAGTACATAAATTATTGTATATGAAAGTATTAAACTAATTAAGCAGATTTTTAGCGCGATTTTTTTTTAAGAGTTCTGCTTGCCATGAGGTCATACACCTTTAAGTATTCGAAATTTCGTAATTAGACTATTGTTTAATGAAATAAACTGTAGAGAACAAGATGGGATCCTTTGAGTTAACTATGCTTGATGTGTAAGATACTGGTGTGTAAGAATGAGACCCAAGTTAGGTAGATATACTTGCATTTTTATATTTTCTGTAAGTAAGGATGCAGGACCATAGCACGTAACTGAGATTTCCAATTATTAAACCAGAATCAAGATGAAACTATAGCTAGGACAGTGCATCACTCTATATATATTTAGAGAAATCTATAGGTATGTACATACTTATAGGTGGAAATAAGTATAGATGTTAATGGAGAGTTAAAGCAAATTCCCTACAGTAAGAATGATAATATACGCCTTTATACGTGCACATAAAAGATAGTCAAAATACCTACTATTCTAGTAGTCATGAAGATCCAACCTTGCAATTAAAAGCATAATTAAATGTGCAGAATTGATTACTTTGACAATCCCAGAATCCTTGTCCTTCCAACCCCCAGTCACCAAAACGTCAAAAAGGGCTTAATGGTTCTGGATCGCCCTTAGCCTTCGTCCACATGACCACCACTCTGTGACCACGTGCTTAACATCAAAGCACTATCGTCTTTTTGCGATTTAGGGAATCGTGATGTAAGTGTTCCTCCTATCCTAGGTCCTTCGAACTCCCAGACCCCGAAATGCCAAAATCTACCCCTTGAGAGATCAACGGTCCAGATTCCTCTTGAACCGATGACCATGATCCCACTGGATTGACAATCCAAAACCTTTCGAAATTTTCCCCGAACCTTGACCACTCGCCACATGTCCTCCTTGATGAATGATGTCGATCATTTCGCAATTTCACGAACCGAGAGTTCATGATGCAACGACTCCAAAATCACTTGCCGATCCAAACCCTGAACTCTAAAATAGCGAAATTCAACGCCTTAGAGTGTTGGAAGACACTCGGCCTTAATATCCTCACTTCTCTGCAAGATCCAATGACTCTCACAACTTCGACACTTCTTCCATGAAGTGTTTCCACCGTTCATACGGCTCCTCTCCTCGGGTTCTTCTAAGTGCTTAAATCCCTCGTAACTTGGTGCAATACTATGGCTCTCAGGATTTCAACACTTCTCCTTGAAGTGTCTCCACTGTTCGTTTCAGCTACTCTCCTACGTAACCACCAAGAGGTTAAACTCTATGCACCTAGATCCTTTCTCTAAACCTCAAGGGTTCCTTCGACCTAAGTTTAGATATTGCTTATATACATATAAGTATGTTGGAGTAGTTTGAAAGTTAAGGGAAGTGATAGAATTATGGAAAGAATTCATCCACATAAGCTTTTATGTTCGAAGTAAACTAGACTGGTGTAATAATGTCATTATGGATAGAAATGTATCTTACCTTCTCTTAAATTCTAAAGCTTAAACAAAATTGAATTATGTCATAGATTTTTATTTTTTTTATGGTGAATTTGAGGTACATTACAGCACTTCTTGGAGATGCAACTCTGTTACTCTTGCTTGAAGTTGTTGAATGGCCTCAGTGAGCTTCCCTACTTGAATCGCGATCGACTCTTCTTCCTTCTATGCCAAGCCCAACACAGAGCGAAGTTCTTTAGTCATAGGTTCTTTAACCATGGTCTGCTTTGCGAGCATCTAGTCTTTTTCTTTTTGGATCTTCTCTTTGTCCTCCTCAAACATTGCCCTAATTTCATATTTCTCCTTTTGTGCAACTCGAATTTTCTCTAATGCCTCCTCCTTTTCTTACTTCAAGGATTCAGTATCCTTCTCCTTTTCTTCTTGGACTCACTAAATTCGAGCCTCTGTTGGGTAAAATCATGAATATGGGTAACACTTTTGCTTGTTTTATGACAATTTTTTTCTTTTTTAACAAGTTCTTAAACTTCCGGTAAACAAAATTAATTTTTTTTATTTATAATTTTACATTGCTGTAAAAACAAAACTTGTGAATAATTTTGTTAGCTTTCTACTGACTATTTTTTAATTTTTTTTTTATTGAGATTTGACATGTCAATTTGGAAATTGTTTGATAGTATGTTCTTTAAAAATGAAGGGAAAGATAATGAGTTATTTTCTCCCCCAACAATGTATCCATTATTAAAAAAAAAATTTGACAAATGAAATATACTACAACAATCTACATAGACTATGTTTTCTGATGACTATATTTTTGAATCTAACAGATGAATATTATAATTTCTAGAATTTTTTGAAGTTGACCAATCTAAAAAGGTTACATATTTTAAACACATTTTCCCCCCACCGTGTATCTATCTTAGTTTTCACTTAAAATTTAAATATAAAAATACCCTTTTGAAGAGAACAGCTTAAGGATTATGAATATAAATTTTCCATAATTTTCCACTGTGTATTTTTACAAATATGAATTTTTCATTTCACCGAATCATAATCTCACCTAAAAATATTATGTAGTGATTTTTTTTTAAATTAAATAGAATTAGATAAAAACAATGAAAATGAAAACAAATTATATCCAATGAAAGTAGATTCAATTTTGAAAATTTTGGTATCAATTCTGAAACCAAATTCTGAGTATTTGTAGGAGTCTTCTACCTCCAAAAATCAAGTAAGCTGGAGAGAATTTGAAGTTTCCTGCAAACAGTCCCATTTTCAGGTTTTCGACCGAAATATTATTTCGACCGAAACATAGTTTTTAACAAAATCTGTTAAAAATAAACGTTTCGACCGAAACATTATTACCGCGGGAAAAAAATTCATCCGAAAAATATTATACACGAATTTTGATGGCACCGTGAGGGCGTCATTAAATTTGATGTGCAAATGTTTTGGTCGAAAAATGTTTCGGCTGAAAAACTCCTAGCAACATTTTTCCAGCCGAAAAAAAAACTGCTAGGAATTTTAGAGACCCAATTCTCACGAAAGTGTTACCCATCTTCATTATTTTACCATGTTGCATCTGCTAGCCATCGTAATTGGGTGGGCTCATCCACCAATTCTTCAATCTTCGATGAATAAGGCGCAGTAGGTACTGCACAACTCAAATGGATGGCTTGTTGTATGTCCTTGAGCTCTTTCTCGATTCGTTCATATAACGTCTCCTGCTTCACTACATGTCTCTACAAGATATCCTCTGAAGCATCCTCCATGGTTGTGATGATTAGACCGACATTGTCCTCTGTGAGCACATTCTTCGACTGAGGCTTATTGGCACAGGTCTTGTTTCTTACTAAGGGTTTCTACGAAGAAACCTTCCTTTTCTTCGATGTTTCGGCCTCCGTAGGGGGATCATTCAGCAGTGTAAATTCATCATTGTCTTTATTTTCTCCTTCTTCCCCTCCTTCTTCTTGGCTCACTTTGTCTCCTCCTCCTCTTGTGGGTGAGTTAGGCCTACTTTTCTTTGAGGCATTGTCCTCCTCATCAGTTTCTATGTTATGCACTTCCTCCTTTTTCTTATTTTTCTTCGCGCTAGGATTTCCATCATGTTCGACCCGGGTGACCAAGGGACTTCCAATGATGTCAAAGTTAGAAATTTCTACATCCCCAACTGGTACAAGGAATTCTTCTAGCCATTATTTGGTAATCTCCTCCATATATTAACTGTTCAGCTTATAATAGGATTACAGTTTCTCCTTACTCTCATCCATGCACGCAGTGATGTAGATAAAGTTTTGATCTGTAGGGAACATTGCTAGCAGTCTGTACTGGTGAAATGTATTCGGTGTCATGTGTGGAAATGACTTAATAGAACACTTTAATTGTTGGTATTAGGCATGGAAGACAACGTTCGACTACCACTGCTTCAACATGTCATTTGTATACCACAAGATGGATAACCTTGCAGCCAATGGCTTTGATGGATCAACTTATGGAAATGTCACTCCTTCTAGCATCTGCCAAGGGACAAATGCAATCAATACCGGTAACCAACTGAAATGGAATTCGTAGCCCTAATCCTGCGCTTCGTGGAAATCCTTCTCGATATGTTTGACAAGGTAGCTCTCCCTGTTCATTTCCATTCCTTCTAGGCACTTCCCTGTGAGGTCTACTATGAATCCAAAGACCTGTATCGAACGGTTCTTTCTTATGAGATTTCCAGCTATAAGATGGCAAGATAGGCACACTGCAGCATCTTAGATGGAGGCTACCTTGTAGCCTCACTTTCCCTTTTGTACATTTCCATAATCCTCCTTTATACGTTGTTCCAGGGAGAGACTTGAAGCCTTCCCTAGGTAGAAATTCTAAGGGTCTGGTCCCTGCATGCTCAATCTTGTGATCAGGTGGATCAGTGTTGGAACCATAGTCACACGCGTGTCAACCCACAAACACCCTCCATGGTAACACGATAGTATGAGTTTAACGTAATCGTTAACCCCTTGATGTCGATCGAAGTGAGGGATCTTCATCACGTTCAATATCGTTGATGTGTGTGCTCCTTAATCCACTATTGGGAGACTATGCATGGCTTCTTCCTAGTCGTTCTCATAAAATACCTATGCAGCGCGAGCGTCGTGTAGTTATTACTATATTCGAGGTTAAATTTGATGTTCTTCGGAGCTGGGATATGTTCTAACTGGGGTACAACTATGCGTATCCTCTTTGGGATGTATGTGGTGATCAACGTGTACTTGAATTCACGCGGGATACTTTCGTAGTTCACTGCACCAACCAAAGGAGGTATGTACTTTGGCAAGACCGACAGGATATGCTTCGTGTTAGCCATATCATTGTGGTGTTTTATTTTCTTCTTAGTATCATGGCTACAACTTCGTCGATTTGAGGTGGATTCTTGCGATCCACCAGTCGAGGATTCTTGTATTCCTAGACACATGACTCTCTCATCCATGAGGTCTACAAGAATATCCTCCACAGACTTTTCTAACGTACTTGGTTTGCCCGACATTTTCACTTGTAACTAAATATATCGGGTAGGTGAGAGGACAAGTGAGGTAATCAAATGGATAGTGAGGTCTAGAAATCACAACGCAATATGAAATCAATTTTTTGGTAGCTTGGATAATCACGGGGGGGAAATCTTCTTGATGCAATGTCCAATGGGTTAAATAAAAAGCATCATAATTAATTCCTCCAACAGGTAGGAATGTGTCCATCAATGTGAATCTGCCCATTATGGCATCGTCTCAATGGTCCATTCGCTCATAACTGTGTCTTCTAGCCATTCTGGGTGTTATTCTAATGGTCGGGGCACCTCCAACGGTCATAGCGCTTCGCGGTGGCGAAGTACCATTCTGTGTGGTTCTTCTATTCTGACAAGGTTCAAGTTCTGTAGTTTTGTGTCCTGCGAAGTCTTTTCTTGAACTTTCTGTAGTTTTTCTAACTTGGATTTCTTCTTACTGAGCTTCCTTGTCTTCTTTCCGATGATTGGAGTCTTTGGAATCCTCTTTCCATTTTTATTCTTATCTTCTCTTATCATTGTAATTTCACACTGTCGATGTTCTTTCAAAGGGTTCAAAGGTAATACCTCATTTTTATTAACTCCAGGGTAGGTATTCTTCTTTCTTGCATGGGTAGGTCCTTCAAGCCTTTGTTCGTTCTTTCAACCTTGACAGATAGTTCTCTTGTGTTATGTTTCTTTGACTTATCCTCTTGTTCATCTATTAGTCGCTCTATTTTTTTGGCTATGAGATCCCTTAGTTCTTTCTTTTTATGTTCTATAGCTTCCTCCTCTGTTTTCCTTTTGATTTGATCTTTCTCAGTCCAAGTCTTTCCTAATAAAAGTGGGAAAGAGGTGTTGTTCTCAACACACCTAATAACTTCAAATTCCTCTTCTATCGATGTTTCATGAGAAATCATAGGTATATTAGTAACTCTTCCACATAGGGTTATAATCTTTCCTTTAAACAAGCCTATCCTTCCTAATGAAGGTACCATAGCAGGATTTCCAAAAATTTCCCAAGTGCTTTCTGACATAATATTCACATGTGTTTCTTCATCTAATACACAATCTATGTTGAAGTCTTCTATTCTTGTGACTATGCATTGCTTTTCTTTTAGGATCTTTGGTAAACTGATGTATCTATGACCATCCATTACTTGTTTTAACTGTATTAACATAGTCTCTGACTCTTTTTCTGTATGATTCTTTAACATATACTTAGTCTCTTGACCTTCTTTATAGTTTTCTTGTCTCATGTTCATGTTTTCAACTTTAGCAATCATTCTTAGGAAATCCTCAACCTCATGACCAATAGCTTTACAAAAAAGACAAATAGGACCTATACCAGGGCATTCCTTAGTAAGATGTATCGGCCTTTTGCAATTATAACACAATGTCAATCCTCTTTTTATTTTAAATGAGCCCCAACCTTTCTTGTACTGTGCACTAAGATCACAGTGTTGGACCCGTAATCTGCAAAAATTCTTTCTAGGTTCCTGCATCCACTTATTAGTCCAAAAATTCTTTCTATGAATAGGAATAACATATCTTTCTTTTTTCTATCAAATTTATTCATATCAACTATTTCTTCTAACTATGCCCTAGTTTTCAGACTAGGACAAAATCTATAAAAAAAACCTAGATTCATACTTTCGAAGAAAAAATTTCCACTTATCTTACCTTTACCAAATCACAAAGCTTTAATATCTTACTTGTATTCTTCAGATCCAATTTCTTTCTTAGCATAGAGCTTCGCAAGTCAAGTAGAATACTGTGCCCTAAAACAACAGATCTATGAACAAATCTTTCTCTTTTCTTCAGTTCCCAACAATCACAGTTTCAGGTCCCGACAATGGAACCATTTTTTGGCATAGGGGCAGACCCAAGGTTCAACAATTCAATAATGAACCAACAAAACCCTAACTACCATCCCTTTAGGCAACACTTGCAAAGAAGATGAAGTCTCACCCGAGGTAGAGGCAGGGGGAGTTATAGAACTCATGTGTCTACAACCAATATGGGACAGAGATATGTGATTACAACACTTAAATAACTTATCCAACGATATGCATTAGATTATGATTCTCATTCACATCGCAAATTAACCCTTATTACAGATCAACACAATAACAATCAATATCAAACACTTAAAATCACTTAGCACATAGGATTAACTCAGATCTAGCATTCATTTATCTTTACTACCATTAAGCTCTAAGAAACATCATTTGATGCATTCATTATACATAAAAATAACAACACTAAGAAAATAACCATATAAACAACATCACACAAAGCACATCAAGACACACGATATACGTGGTTCACTCTAGTGTGGGGTTACGTCTACCAACTTCTTATTCTTATTCTTTATTATTATTCAAGCTTCTTACATTCATCTTCTCCTCTACACAAAGCCACAGAGCTAGACCCGGCAAAGGACATGATATCTACGAGTTGTGCACCAGATCCTCCTTCCCAAAACTGGGTCAAGGAACAGAGCCAACCCCTTAGTAGCACAGAGCAACTTACAAAACACTTGCACTAGCTCTGCAAGCCTTAACATAGTCTTTGCAAAAAGCCAACTAGTCATGAACTAAGACAATGTCCATCTATATATCTTAGCTACTACTTATTTAAACATTTTCAAAAAGGCCTAAACATGGGTAAACCCATGGGTCGACATCCCATCACATGTTACATAAACCCTAGTAAACCCTTTGTTGGGTCCACAAGTCTACAAAATAAGTGAGATCCCATGCGCTCGGCTCCGCCTGGGCGCTCCATCTTCGTATAGCCTGTCGAAGTTCCAAAAGTGGTCAACACGACCAATGTTTCCTCAAAACTTGGTCAAGGTCCAACAACAAGGGTTACTTGCACTAAGAAGGGTTGTAATGTGGAGGTTAGGGTAATTGCTTGTCATATATTCATTGCCGACCTCATCTCGTGTCTCTGGAATATCCCTAATTAATTTATTTTTTTTATCTTATCTTATAAGGAATTTGGTAGTTTGTTCTTTTTTATTTAGTGGAATATAGGTTGAGTTTCTATCTATGGCATCAGTTCCTGGAACTCCCAATGAAGGTACTCCTTTTCCCGTGGAAGATTTTATTTTTCCTTCTTTTGGAAACATTTCTCCTCCTTATATTTCCACATTGAGTCTTCCCAGATTCACTACCAGGTTACCGATATAGTTTTTTTCCACTACTATGATCCCAAATCCTCATATTTCTTTGTATGAAATCCCTCCACCCAAATAAAATCAGCCTCATTTCGACCCTTTTCCTTCTTCATCCATCGGGTCTTCTTCCCTTTCTTCCTCCTCTTCTAGTGGAAGTATTCATTATAGTAACCATGAGGATAAGAATAATAAGAAAAGGAATATTAACAAGAATAAAAATAAGTAAGGGGGAAATCCACCAACTATTGTTAATCATGTTGGGAGTGTTGGTGATATTTTCAAGCCTACCAAGACAACTTGCAAGCCCAAATTCCCTTCTGATATTTGTAAGGGTGACCACATTATTAAGGATTTCCATGGTGTTTCCAAGATATTAGAAGTGTGGCCTATGGGTTCCCAACAACCCGTCTCTTCAGTTGCCTCTGGTCATTCTTGTGACAACCCATAAACTAGTGATAGTAAGGATGGAAGCAAGAAAGGTAGAGTCAAATTTCCTTGTAGGTTATGTGAAGGAAGTCATCAAACTTACCTTTTCCATAATATGGATGAGACTTCATGCTTATTGGAAAATACTGTTGATGTCCAACAACAACTTCCAAAAACTTATCATAATTTCTCTCCCAACCCGCCATTGGTTGATGAAGAATCTGGTTCCATCATTGGTCAATTCAGTTGATAAAGTGCTTATTCTGGTTCCATTACCAGTTGATATGGTAGATCAAGTGGTCGATCTAGTTCAATGATTTATTGATCCCACTCTTCCCTTGAAGAGTGAAGTTGATATTTCTAAGGTATTTCTTGTTACTACATACTCTTCCAAACAAGGAGGAATTTCACACATTCCAATGGAACCCCCTCCAAGTATTGAGGTAATTTCATTTGATCGAAATAGACTAACGACACCTCGTCTTCCCTTTGTCAAGGTCATGGGAACGAGTCTGTGGTATCTTAGGCTACTATTTTGAAGGAATCCCCCCCCCCACTCACAGAACTTAGGTTCTAACACAGGGAAAGACACCTTCAAAGGATCCATAGGACTGTAGCAGTCTCGTGGATTCTGCCCTGACTCTAGTACTGTGAAGTTGATCTTTGGGAAGAATACCTTGAGGATTTCCCAACCAGCCCAAAGGCCACACAAGTCGTCTTATAACCATTCAAAGGAAACAGCTTCCAGAAGAACATTAAACATATTCATTATGAGTCAAACACTACAAATCTTAGTCACAGGCATCGACATTAAATCATGCATTTCAATTCAAGTGCATAGGTTAAATGAAGTACTTATCTATTATAGTTGCATCCAACCAACTTACTCTGGGTGTTCACCTTTCCACCTAAGCATAGGATAAGAGGCATTCAGTCTTAGCACTCTAGCCACCCCCATGCCAAGCCATGATATCACCGGAGAATTTTTTTTCGTTTCTTAGAGATCCTCTCTCCTTCACAACAAACCTACAATTTTTATCAAATGTTTCCTCAACATCAAGCTCACGACCTTTCTCTTTCCTTTTGCATGCCTGGGTCACATGTTCCCCTCTATGCATGCGCTATTGTCTGGTGTCTCTCCTTCTCTCTGTAGAGCCTCATGCGCTCTTCTCTTCTATGTGTCTTCCCTTGTCTTCATTTTTTGTATATATTTTTCCATCGTGGTTCTCGACCCATCTTGTTCCTTCTGTAAGAAGGAAACTCATATTAGCCTGGTCTGCCAGACCCTATGGTACTTTGAGCTGATATTATTCCATCAGACCATGTTTCCATTCATGGGGGTGGTTGATTATCCAACCACCAATCCTTCCTTCATTCACTTATTCCTCTCCTTGGGATCCATATGAGACTAATTATCTCAACAAAAGGGAATTTGAGTCATTTGAACTAATGAACCCTCTCCATAGTTTCCTGATTATTTCCTCTAGTGATATCATGGCCAGTACTTCAAGGATTTACCCCCATAGTCAGTAATTGGAAATCTAAATAATACATTTACATTGTTCCCATGCCATAGCATGGTGATCATGATTAATGATTAACTACAAGTTTGGGGAAACATGGGTATTACAATCCCCTCCCCCTTAAAAAGAACATCATCCTCGATGTTCTTTCTCAACAACACCTATCATGCCTTTCTCATACAGCTTCTTCAGAAATATTGACCCCCTTTCTTGGTCAGGTCCTTTTCATACACTTGGACTTCATCACCTGTCTTCAACAATCTTTCACAACAATAATAGTAATTCCATCTTTCATGTGTAAATATTTTACTGTTGCATAAAATTCAAGAAAATTTCATAACTTAGCACAATACTCATTTGTGCAGTTCCTGGACATACCCATTATGTGAATGATTCCAATCAATAGTTTATAAGAATGATCAAAGTCTCATCTTCCCTACGGTCACTCACCTTCCAGGCCCAGGCTTAGGAATCCCCTTATCTTCTATACAGTTCCTCGAGTGATCCATCTTTCCTTACCAAGGCTTTCCTGCTCAAGAAATATTTCAGAAACTTCATTGAGCCTTACATTCATGGCATCCCTTCGAATTTATCTACCTAAGGTGTCCCTCTGCCTTGTGTTGCCACAAAAAAACATATTATAGGTGATCATGGCTTACCACGGGGTTTTCATGTCTCAAAAGTTGCATATTTCACACTTTACATCTTGGCAACCTTCATCTGTCCTCCTTAGAGAAATATTTTTCAACTCACCTGTATCAAAGGTATACAAAATTATGAGAAATTATCATCAATTTAAAATTCAAACTTTTCTTTTAAATCTGTTACCCACATATTTCCACATTCCCCATTTATTTTCATATATGTTCTGCATAGGAACCAAACTCACAAGAATGGGACTTTCCTTCCCATAGCAATTTATCTCAGTAGGAAATTGGTCTTCCCTATGGATTACAACATTGTCATTTGCAAGACCCTTTCTTCCTGCAACTTCAACATTCCTCAACCAAACAAAATGTTATTTTTTATGCACACTTTATATTTTCAAAACTATGCATAGTAACAACCCAAGTTATTTTCATCTACTCAAGGATACAAAGAACAAAAGGAAATATCATTATTTATGTATGAATCCTTTTAACATACTAAATTTTCCAAATGCAATTCAAATATCAAATGTCTTTAATCAAGGTGTCAATATTCATGGCCACATTCACACCCAATGCACCATTGCATTGATTTCAAGTTTTCCACACTTTATCACAAGCACCTTGCAATGGTATGTTGGAGCTTAACCAACCTCTTCACCATAGGGATTATTCATTCTCGTTCATTATTGCAGTAGGACTTTACTTCCTACTACAGACTGGTCATGATCCCAAATTAGTACACTTGAAACTAAAAGTTGCTCTTGAATGCACCCAAGCATTCTTCCTTCATTAGTAACCGGGGTGCAAACACTCATGGCCACCCAAATTTTATTTTCTTTAACGCCTATACAATGAAATTAAAATATTGTAAGGTCCTCCTTTCTTAATGGAAAATCCATTTTCTACCCTTTATGCAAGCATACATTTCCTTGAAGCAATTCCATGCAATGTGCTCACTATGAGAACCTTTATTCCCAATCTCCCTAGATTTGTCATTGTAACCATGGTACTCTTTACT